>CALNXI010001915.1:65688-83188 GCA_942486025.1 Porites evermanni | reverse complement strand
GCTATAGGGCAGCACTGTTTACAGGAACATTGGTAACTATTAACATTTGATATACTACAATTTTCAACATTGCTTGAGAAAAGAGGAGGTTCAAAGGTGGCAATATGTTCATATATATCCTCATTCCTATGCAGAGTCTGAAAATATTGTAGTAATTTATGCATGGATGGTATTTCCAACAATACACATGTCCCTTCACTATGACTGTTATGATACATATCTCTAGCATGAGAATCAAATACATTATATACCCCAGCCTCAGTGCTGTAGATACCAACACCAATAATTGCCACCGTTAAAATGAATGAGTTGTAGTTCAGTGCCAAGAGTGTTTGAAATTCTGTAACCCGTGAGTGGCATATACAGTAGTGATGGATGTTACAAGTATAACTGTCACTGTATTCAAGGTGGAAAAATTGCTCAAACACTGTAACCATTCCTGGCAATTCTGTTAACATTGACATAGATTTGTCTTGCAAGCAGTGTCAGACAAATATATAATTGAATACCAACAATCATTATTTGAGTCATATCATCAACTGAAGTCATCTTTGTTATCTTACTGTAAATTAAAGTGCACAGACTCATTGCGACACATCGTTGTCCACCATTTTCCCCAAATCCTGTAACATTTCCTTGACAGTATGGAGCATTAATTGTTTTTGTAGCATGTACATAAACTGAAGGTCCTGGATTCTTCTCTATATCAGTACAAAGCTTAAAGTGGCCAAAATTAACCCGGTGATTCAAACTGTGTTGAGCACTATAAAGTGGATAATTACATGTACAGAGGGGCAAATTCTTACAAGCCTATTTGGATATCTCATTCCACCTAAATGGCCTCTGCTCTGCTGCTTGGACGACAGATACACCTTCCCTCGTTTACGAACTAGTTTTGTAGTTGTCCCTTAAGTAAAAACCTCACACTGTTACTGTTACTTCTGTACCTGTTTAAGTGTAAACCTTTTCTACTTTTAACGTAACAATGAATTTCAGACGACAATGGTGTATTTTTCCGAATACTCTTCCATACAAAAAGTGTCACTTTCCGTGTTTTCTGTAACAAAGATTTTAATTTGTTCATTGGTAGTCTGCTAGGGGCATGACGGTAACCGGTCATTTTGTTCCATGGTCAGATCGTTGACATCGTTCCAAGTCAGATCGTTCCAATCAACAGTCAGATCGTTCCATAAAATAGTCAGTTCGTTCCACAAAAAAGTCAGTTCGTTTCACATATGAAAAGTCAAGTAAATCTTTCTAAATCTGTTGAGTGAACTTTATCGAGAAGAAAAAGGTTTCGTTCATACCACAAGCGGATAAAATAATCGATCCAAGGTCGGTTCGATCCATCCTAAATCGTTTAAAAACAAACAAGAGACGATTTCAACCAGCCACGGGCTTTAACATTTAAACCGCTGTTTTGAGAGTTTTTGAGCTAGAATCGATCGATAGTTTTGAAAGATATAGCACAACAAGTAAAAGCTATGCCGCTCTGAAGGTACAGTATTTCGAAGCGCTTGTAACCTAAATATTTCTTTGCAGCGGCCGATTTATGCAAATTTTGAAAACAACGCGAGTTTCGAATTATACAATCTCGATTTTATGGTAATTTGTCATGCCGAAAATATAATGGACTAACCTGGTTTAAACCAATGAAATTGTAAGTTCTGTTATAAATAAATTTCCCACGACGAGATCTCAATTCAACTTCTTTTATTTCCTCCACAACACAATTTTCCTTCTGTACAACTAGCTCATTACCTTCTCTTGTCGTCACCTCGCTGCCATCAAAACTCTAACACAAAACTTGCTGATAATGCAAAATCCTGACGCACAGCATCGTATGAAAAAACACAACACGCAATACAAAAACAAGTACATTAACCGTCACCCTGCTAAACAAAATTGAAATAATAAAAAGAATTGTTGCAGTTATCACAGTAGTTCCAAAAGAAGCCTCAGTCCCTTTTGGTTTCCAATTGTTGACAATCGTCTCCTCCTTCATCGGAACAGATTTTTATCACGGGCAACTCGTTGTGCTCCGTAATGCAAAAATCAAAATCACTATTGTCACAGTGATAACCAGCTACACAAACCTTGCGACTCTCAAACTTGTGTAAACATTCCTCTGTTAAAACTCTTGTCCATTTTAAACGTACACTCCTGGCATTCCGATTTGTTATTACGTCTATGGGGTCCATGAGTCTTTCATGTCATTGAATGTCTTAATAATTTCCTTTGTTTTCTTTGAGTACGCGGACCAGCCCATTCCGAAAACACTCAGTGTTATTTTTTTTGTGTGGGCCTACCGCGAACAGTGAGTGCATTTGTAAGTTTAACCCGGGATAACATGACTGAACAATATATTAACACGTTCCCCGAGCTTCTCACTGCTGCTTCGAAAAATTTCGGATCAAACGATATCCAAATCGTCCCTCATTGGATCATCCACTCGACCTAAAAAAATCGACCAAACACAAAAAACGGACATAAAATAAAGAAAACAGCAAATTCAGATGACCTCTTAGGAAACATGCAATTAAAACTGTCTTTCTATGATTGGTGCATTTCGATCCTCTCGTCAAAAAAATGTCAGACGTCAATCATCTTAGCGGACCTCTTAGGAAACGAAAGTTTTCTTCAACGGGTTCAAAAGGTCATTGTTTATGATTTGTGGTTGGTGGATTTCGATCCGTTTTTTGCGTTTCTGGGTTTCAAGGTTCGTTGCTTGCGATCTTATTGTGGCCAAAACCCGACGTTAATATTCCAAATATTTTTGATAGATTTCGTCCCTGGACTTCAGACTTCCATATTTCGATGAGTCAAAAATACTGAAGATTCAGATTAACTTTAGAGATCGTAAAAGTGCGATTAACTGCCGTGTGCAAGCAGAGCTTTCTTTCCATCCTCTTACCTTGTACAAGACGTTCGCATAGCAGACATTCGCCTCGCTTCGCTTGTTTACTTGCCTTGTTTACGTTAGCACGTATTGCGTGCCTATTGCACCTTTGCGTCAAAACAAGCCGTTTCCATTACTCTATTTGGGCAACGCCCAAATAAAAAGTACAAGTTAATTAATATTTAACTTTCTGAAACAAAAGGAGTTAATTTTTAACTTTTTGAAACAAAAGAAGTTAATTTTTAACTTTTTGTTAACCGTAACTGAAAAAAATTAACCGATAACCGTAAAAGAGCCAAAATTTTAGCCGATAACCGTAAAAGCCACCACCCCATTGAGACCCTCTTACATACATACATACATATTTACATCTAACCTGAGATCATGCCCAATTTTAGCAGTTCTCATACATTTCTCTTACGTGCTCCTGCTAAAATTGGGCCTGATATAAACTCTCTCACGTTTGTGAACACTGCAGCCAGGTTTTGGCCGCATCGCTGATTGGCTAGGAACAATGCCACAGGATCTGATTGGCTGTTGAAATCAACGGAATTTGAAAGCGTTTCTTCCTCGCTTGGCTGATAGCACTGGAAAATCTTCGTGAATGATCTGCCGTCAGCGGAAGAGAAGGACTTTGCTGCCTTTTTTGTTGTTTTACGGTCTTGGGGTCGGAAAATATGCCTTAATCACTGGTTTTCACATGACGTCACTAAAATTCAAAATAAAAAACTATCGATCTTACCGACATTTTACTTACACGATGCATTAGAGCAGCTGAAAACTAATTTTCAGACAAATTTTCGCTTCAATAGAGTACGCTTGAATTTCTAAGCTTTTGCGTGACGCTGGATTTACATGACGGCCAAGAGAGCTGTCATGTAGGTTTAAAAAATGACTTATTTCAGGAAATTTTGCTATCTAAACAGTTCATGTATTAGAAAAAGTATTAATTTAATGTTTATGAGTTTCTCGAAGAATAAATTCACGCTTTTGTAGCAAAACTCGGTAACAGATGTATCTAATGGTTTCCGTCCGCCATGTTGGAGCTCATGCAGGTGAACACCAGCATGGCGTCCATACAAATCTCTATAAGTTTGGGTAAAACATTCCTTCGGATATCTCGTGTACGAAATATTCCTCTGACCTGAATACTGGCGAGGATTTTTGTATATGTACCTCCTTTCATTTCCCAGATTCTGGACTTTATCTATTGAACGGTATTAGTTTTGAAACGCTCTTTTGTTCATTTGTCTTATAATATTTTTTAGTTGCTTTAAGATAGTTTTTTATTTTTAGGTTATAGAACGTGATTATATCAATCTTTCTAGAAGCATTATGTAGGAGATCTTGAAGGTTATTTCTGTTGGTGTAGCAGGTAAAAAGTTTTCGAAAAAGACGGCGACACGATGTTCTAGTTTAAATATTTTGGCTATAGAGTACCGAAGTGATGACGTCATAAAATGAAATTTGCGAAATTATGGGATTTTTGTAAGATATTCTGAAAGAACAACGTCCAAGACGCCTACTCGCCAAAAATTAGCAATTCGGGGCAAATTGTCTCTGAGATATTAGCCCAGTTATGCTATGACGATTTCATACAAATCCTTCTAAATTTGGCTTGGTTCATAAGATTAGGAACCAGGTAAGATTTAGAAGGATTTGTATGGAGTCACCGGAGCATAACTGGGCTAATATCTCAAAGACAATCTGCCCCAAATTGCTAGTTTTTGGTGAGTAGGTGCCTTGGACGTTGTTCTTTCAGAATATCTTTAAAAAATCCCATAATTTCACAAATTTCATTTTCTATGACGTCACACTTCGGTACTCTATAGCCAAAATATTTAAACTAGAACATCGTGTTGCCGTCTTTTTCGAAAACTTTTTACCTGCTACACCAACAGAAATAACCTTCAAGATCTCCTCGGGGAATCTCAGAAGAAGTTAAATGTGATTGTGGCGACTGTTTTATTGTTAGTTGAAAAAAATCTTCATTTTCTTCCCACGTATGAAACATTTGCATACTAGAAAAACATGCAACGGAAAGGATTTTGGTTGGCTGATTGGGCAATTGTCAATCAATCAAAAATAGTGGTCGGCAGACGTTTCGTAGAAGGCTCTTTTCGTTTCGTCTTGCCCGCCGGAAAGTTATTTAGGCCCAGTTCAGACGTCGTGCTTCTGCCGTGCCGAACTTAATTGTAATTTTGTTCGACTATAGCAAGGCAGGAAAACAACTTTGATTCAGACGTCGTGCCAGAGTCGAACCAAATTCAGGATTTACTGATGCCTCGTAACAAATCTTCTCCAAACTTCCCGTGGGAACGCAATCTTGTCAAAATACATTAATATAATTTATGAATTTTGGTTTAGCGCGGCAGAAGCACGACGTTTGAATCGCTGCCGTGCCAGAGCCGTGTAGCACGACAGCGCTTGTCGAACTTAATTGCTTGCTGAACTTAATTCAAAAGTTTGATTCAAACGCCGTGCTTCTGCCGTGCTTTTGTCGAACTTAATTCCTGAATTTAGTTCATCACGGCAGAAGCACGACGTCTGAACTGGACCTTACAAAGCGAAACGAAAATAGCGCCTGATCTCAGGTTAATTTACATCCAAAAATCTCAAATAAAGCTGGCTTCTGGCACAGGCAACCCCGGCTCGTCACGTACGCGACCTGAATTAGTCTGCTACGAAGCCTGGTGGCTTAGCTTTCTTCTATATTTTGATGATGATGATGTCATCATTTTGAACAGTGATAAGGGCCTGGGTAAAGAGATCCTTGCTTCCTTATAGCTTCATTGCCCACGGACGGTCGGCTTTTTGTTCGGTGCATTTCGAAGAAGAAAAGTGGTGAGAAGATATCTGTTTAGGAGGAGTTTTGCAGCGAGAAGCGTTGACTGTGTAGTCAATTGTTAGTAAATCAACGATTTCGTATTTTCAATGACAATATCTAAGGTAAGCAATATCTAAACTGCATTGATGATAACAGCAATGTACGGCACTCTGCAAAACCTGTGGCTGTATTTTTTAACTACGCTACAGTTAAGGGAGTGGTTAACTTCTTAGCTTTAGTACTCTTTGATATTTTACGTATTGTTCTTATGATAATGCTGTCTTAGACCAACATTTCAAAATAGTCAAGCTTCTATCGCTGAGACGGAAGCTTCCGAATGTTGTGCTCGTTCGTCAGGCTTCAGTTTTGATACTTGAATACATTTTCCGGGAACTTCTGTAAATAATTATTGCTTAAATGAAAACATCTTTAAAAACCGATCGTCTTAGTTTCTTTTTTTTGCTCAAGAGAAGAAAAGTGCACTTACGTTGCACTCTAAGAATATGATTACCGATGCACTTTCGATTTGATCTGACCTGCCGGAAATGCTTCTGGGTTTTCTGGCCCTTTTAAACACTCCTCTTGCTGAAATGGAGTCTCTGTTATTTATAAAATGAAGTGTAATGAGTTTTTTAAAACTAGTACACATGCTTCCATTTTACACCTAAATTAATAGAATGGTGTTTAAAATAGAATTGCGGTCTCCACAAGTGTTCATATTTAAAGACAGCTAAAAACAGTTTTGATATGCTGTAAGTATCTGTCATTCGTTAGGACATTTAATGTGAGAAAGGTTGCAGCTTAGAAGCAGCCGAGTACAGTATGTGGTCCTTGGTCCGTACGAAAAAGACGTAAACTAGTAGTTTCCAGTCGAAAGTGAAGTGCTGCGAGTAAAGCATGACATTTCAAATAATAATTTGCATCAGTTGCAGTTTATTTCGATTGTTGATATTTGACATTAACCGTGTCAAATAACTCGAAGGCGATCGATAAAAACTGAACTTTGAACCAAAAAAAGTGTTTACATATCAAGCTACATTAAATAAAAGTCCATGAGAAAAAAATCAGCGTATTATTTGTATGAAACCTATCCACGATAAAGTTAAGAGCACGAGAGCGTTGGAGTGAGTGAAAAAGTGAATTTCCGTGAATCGAGTTCAATATTAAAGCGGTTCATAAAGCTTTGACAAATAATTGATCTGCTCGCCACTGAAAAATCACGATATTTTGCTCAACCTCGTCCAATAATTGTTAAATGTTTGAAATTAACTCAACCAGTTTTAACACACGGTTTTTTAAATAGTTAAGAGAATAGCTGCCTAGTGAATGCATATCGTTTCACAGGATTCCTTTGTTCAGCTTCTGTTCTAGAGTTCTTGTTCGAAATGCTATGAAAATGGGAATTGCGCCAAATGCTATCAAATTTTAATGAGCAGATTGTGAGAAATCGTCCTCTGTGTACATTGTTTCTGAAAGTCAACAATAAGACCTCCGGTACACTTGCGCAACACTATTGTGTGTTCTCGGAGTTGCTGGTCGATTCCTCGACTTTCATTTCAGCTGTTTGTCTACGTCAGACATGTTCGTCGCCGAATGGAATGATTTGTTGGCATTAACTTTAATCCGCAAGTAGAACTAGGCTAAAGAATTGAAATCTGAATTTCACAATAATCTTCCGGCGCAATGTTAATGCGTCTGCAGCTCCCGGATTTGCTAAAGCAGTAACCGCTCTTAAAGTGCTTGCTATCAAACTGTTCTAAGCAATTGTTTCTTTCTCCTAACCAGCGTAGCAAGGGTTTCCGATCGAGTTATTGCACGAAAGTTGGAGCGGAGCGTCCAAATTTTCCAGGGGCACCCAACGTCAATTTTGGGAAAATATCTGTTCGGAAGACGATTTGAAATCTAGAATTTTCGGAACATTTGTGGTAAAATTTCTTGCTTGCCTACCTCTCCTAGGAATTTCGAACATCTAAAACATGGTATAATTGCCCAGTTTTGACGGATTTTTACCCTAAAAAGCTCACCTAGAATTTTCTGGAGCCTTTTTTCTGGCTGAAATTTTCGAAAAGGTAAGTTTTGATCCCTAGAATTTTCGGATCACTACGTAGACTTTCAGCTAGGAAATCCGAAAAGATGAAAAATTTTTAGGGAATACCAATATGCCTATATCTACCGTATAAATACTAAAATGCGTTCAACAATGCTTTGTTTGAGTGGTTTTGAACTATATTCTCGTTGGGTGCCCCTGACTTTCTCCATAACTGTCTAACCGGTGCCTTAGACTTGACGTAATCAACCTTGGTCACAGTGACAAATATCACGGTGTAAGCCGGGTCCCTACATTGCTTTCACCAACGGAGAAAGGAACACGATCGTGATGATTAGAATTATTTCTAGAGCTCGAGTGCCTGGTTCTCATTGTTTGCCCAGTTCAGGCAGGTGACAAAGATCACGATCTTTTTACTAAATATTTAAACATGTTTCGATGTGTCTCACATGTTAGTTACAGGATAATTTGAAAACTGTTTGCATTATAACAACCTAGTCTTAAAGCATGCATAATTACTATGATGAAAGGGCTGAGGCCGCACTTGGCAAGTTAACCGGGTTAGTTTTTTAAAAACCCGGTAACGTAACCTGGTTTAAAGAGTTTAACCGTGTTAATTTTGATCATTTAGACTTTCACAAAGTCGTTCAATGTCGCGCGGGTTTTTTTAGCACTGATCTGGGTCGCTCATAACGCTCGCCTTAGAGTGACTGACAAAATTTGTCCCCGTACTACTGATAAAAAGAGGTCGACTTCTTAAAATTCTTAACTCAATTGGGTTAAGAAAGAAAAGATGAACTTGTAATTTCGAAACTGTTGTGCTTGCGTGCATGGTAAAGCCAAAATTTGGACCATCCTCACCCGTTTGCAGAGATAATCGACTGATTGATAACGTTAACTTGCGTTAAACTAACTCGCGAGGTGGTTTAAAAAACCTAACCAGGTTAAGAAAATCTATTGTTCTTGCTTGATTTGCATAACCCGGTTAAATCACTGTTAAGACTGTAAACAACTCGGCCGCTCTCGCAAATATTTTAAAACCAATTAACTTTAATTATTAGTTAATTAGAAATAACTCAGTTAAGTCCCCTAGTGCGGCCGCAGCTACTTGCACAAGCTCAATAGCTTAATTTATTTTTTCACATATTTTGTCAAAGTGATCTCCAAATGCAAGATAAAAAACAAAAAGAGTTTCTGGAACCCCCTTTGTTTTGGACGGTAGCTAAAACATTTATTAAAGTAATCAATACCTTTTCTGTGATAAAAACAGATTCTCCATGAGAAGTGTTTTCCTCGGAATTATACTTGATTTTCTGGAGATGATTCATAAGATTATGTCTATGCGATGATGGTGGACGGAAATGCGAACGCGAGCTCTACTTCAACCGTTTCTAACTCATCCTCTACTTTGTACTTCGACGACAATTCCTTGTATCTCGATAGTGATCAGTTATCTCATGACGTATGTAGATGTTTATCAGGGGGTGGGGGGAAGGTGACTCTATTGTTTTTCACCTACGTTTTTTGACCCACTCCGTCTGCCAGTGTGACGTCACATAGTAACAGCTAAGACCCTGGGGTCGTTTGTGCAAATTAGCAAGGGATACCACAGTTATTAGGACCAGCGAGGTCGAGGAAAAGCTAAGAAGCTAGCAAATATCGCTATATATCGCTAATTTGATCGAAGGCCGCTTGTGAGCTTTGGTGTTGCTATAATCTGCTTAAGTAAACCGTTTTGATATTTTGTGTCAGTAATCGTATAATTTGGTCAATTTGATTTGCGGGCCGTGTTGCGGGATCGCCATCTTTTTTTAACTTAAATCCTTTTTTTCTCTTAAATAGGCAAGGTCTAGTCTCCAGAATAGGAGTTTCCATTCAGATTTCACACATGTTTAAATTTCATCTATTCTTTCGCTAGTTAAACCGGCCTAACTTGATATCAATCCTTTCGAGTCTGGGCCTCTGTCCATCTCCTAATTCTCCACCAAATTCAGTAAAGCTAGTTCGATCGATTATCTACATCGATCGGCCCGTTGAACCCGAAAGAATGCGAAATAGCTTTGAAATACGCGCTTAAGCTAATTTTCCTCAAATGTATATTTGATTTTATGATAAATACAGCCCCACCAGCTTTAAACAGCGTCTTTCAGGTCTTTGACAGACTGAAAAATGGTTTTGATCAAGAGACTATAAAGGGGACAGAGAGGGCATCCCCCATATACACCCTATTCCATAGGTAATTCGTCTCGAGTTATTTTTAACACCACAGATCTCAAGGGGGATTAGACAACAGCCAATCACATAGCGCGAATGTGTTCCGCGTGGATGACCCACGCTGAGAGCCACGCGTCCTTCACGAAATGACGCAGAACAAAATGGGGGAAGACGCGGAGAGCGATTTTGCTATTCCTTTTGTCGACGAAAACGACTACAGCGAGATTTCTGCGAAAGCTGTGTCAGCGAAACCGAAATTAAAAAAGAATCGCCCTTCCTCTCTTGTATAGAGCTAACAGTAGAGCAGGGAAATCCTTAACACACTGAATATTCTCTCAGGATCATTTATAATTTACAGTTTGAAGAGAGCAATTTCTGGTTTGATGTTTATTTTTTTCAGTCTTTATAGCGATTATTCCTACCCACTTACTTTGTCAATTGTAGGCGAACCCTCCTAAAGCTGAATTTCAAGGGACCATATTCAAGCTCAGAAAGAGAAATAAAATTTCGTCGTTGCTTATTTACGTCCTCCATAAAACGCGAAATTAGGCATTTTCACGTCGTAGTCGTGCAAAAACGGGAAAGAAATGAACAAAAAAGTGTGTTGCACGTGCGAAGTTGTTGTTTTGCTAATTAAACCTATTGTTTTTTTGACGTTCTAGTTGTCGTCCGCGTCGTTGGATCTTAAACTCCCTAAATTGTACAAACGACCGGTTTCAATAGACCGGCGAAATTTCTCATTTTATTAAAGCACTGAGGTTACGACAACTTCGAGTTAAACTGATTTCACGGGTTGTCAAAGAGTCCAGCGATTCCTTTTTCCCAGGTGAGCGCCGACTCATTTCGCTTCAATATTCAGGAATGCTCTCGATCTTTTTACGCTTTCATTGCCTCTCGCCCGACATGTTTTGCACGGCGTTTGGTCATGCGAAACCTCCACGAAACATCCACGCCTCGCGCGAGGTAACTTTATCCCGATTCTAAAAATAACTCGAGACGAATTACCTATGGAATAGGGTGTATATGGGGGATGCCCTCTCTGTCCCCTTTATAGTCTCTTGTTTTGATATAACAAAACTAATTTTTCAATCGTGTGTGTCACTGTGGGGGTGTTTACATGACACCGGGGCGACTTTCGCGCCGGAGCGAGTTCACTCCGGTTCCCTCTCATGGCCCTACATTTGTTTACATGATACCACCACAAAATGTCATGCCGGCGCGAGTCACCCCCGCGTGAGTTCACCCCGGTTGTTGTACCAGGGCGAGAATTTCACTCCGGTACGAAATCGCGCAACGGTATAGTGTAAACGCGAAACGACCACACGTTTCGGTGTGACATCGGTCTGCCGGGAGACTGGAACGGGTAGCGCATACGTAATGTTTGCGATTTTGAATCACACGTGCATTTTATCAACATGAGGTGTACCTTCAAATAACGAGATATGAAATGACCCAGTTATCATGTAAACACGATACGAAATAAAAAGCTCATTCCGGTATGAAACTCGCGCCGGTGCGAGTTTTCTCGTGTAAACACACCCTGTGGTGCAGTGGTCAAGGAGTTGCTTGCACGTGCAGGAAAACCGGGTTCGACTCCCGGCGACGCTGTTTTCTGTTTCTTTTTACCGTTTTTTTTTCTTTCTGTTTGGTTCTTGTTTTTTAACACTATTTTTCCTTTTGGCCTGTTTTCCTTTATTCTTATTGCTGACCCTGCTGATCGTGCACTTGGATCAATATATATTTTACGTTTAAGTCCGGAGTTTTATTTTGGAAAAGGGATTCCAAGAGCTCTTGATCTGCATGCTGGTCAGGCTTACGGCCAGAAAAAAACATAAGCTGCTAAGACGTGTTCCTCCTCTGAAACAGCTCAATTTCTTTCAATGTTAGTTGACATCATGACAAACAACACACAGTACACCACAAACTGTGCTAATTTACACCCAACATCGTCAAAATAATCAATATTATTACCCTAAAATCTCCACTGGGTTTGCCCACAAAAATGATTAAACGAAACCTTTTATTAGGTCTCGGGATTTAATTACAGAATTACAGGGGTATGCCCAATGCAGTGTTAAAATGCGGTAAAGCAACAAGATTCAATGCTCACAGTCTCTCACAAATACCTGTCATTTAGCTTCCTCTTTCAAAGCTACAGCTGGGCAAACTTTGAAAGGACTGAAAAAGGGTTCCACTAGCTCTGAAGAGCTGAGAATACGCACAATGTAAAGTATAATACATCCTTTGATGAACCTCCTATTGCTGTGTCTAGAATCCTCAATCTTGCTGTGCAATGGCCCTCAAAAGTGTGGCCGGTCCGTATGATTGCCCGTAAAATTTTCTCGACGATAGAGAGGAATCTTTAAAATTCACTACACCACTGGACACTTCATTCCAAAAAAGTTCTAAACTCTAGTTTTCTATGACAAATAAATAAGATAAAATCGAAATTTTTATCCGTCTCTTCGATGAACACTTTACGTGACTTTACGTTACGTCACGTGACGTCATACTGGCAGGCGGACTAATCCACCGATTTCCTTGGAGACACCTTCCCTCCACTGATGTTTATAGTTTTTTACTGTTGTTATTTCAATGTTTAAAGAATGTGATGAATTAGAAAATGTTTACAACGATTCCGTGGTAACAATAAAGGTGAAAGAAGAATAAGATTTCGCTATGCAAAGTATGTTTATTTTGCTAGGAAAGATAAACAGCGTGATCGTGAGCCTAGTAGATTACCAGTACGAATGCTGAAACGTATAGCAAAGAAGACCAAAAAGCTAAGGGAAATTGTCTATCACTGTGTTCGTTCAAATACACCCAAATCCTCTAGCATGTTCACGCTGCTTTTCTCTCGCTAATACTCTACAGGGGGCACATGCAAGTATTTTCTGAGATTCTTACATATCGATCCACAGGATCAGTTCATTTTGATCTGGTCAGTCGGCAATGTATTGAGGAAATCGTTTGACTCTGTTCAAGACAGCTCTAAGGGAAATGAAGCTCAATATAATAAGTTCGTGACTGTACGCGAGTGAACAAACTATTAGGTACGCTACAATTGCTGCATTCTACATGTACACAAATCGCGTCAGGAAACCAATCAAAATGAGATATACCCATCGATTTATTAAATGAATGTTTCGTCAGTAACTTGATGGTAATCTGTGATAGGTCATATCTTTGTCCTTTCCGCTGTAGTCATGACAAGTAACCAGAGTTGGGATAATCATGGCAAACTACAAAAAATGCTAATCACACTTACCACCGTTTGCCGTGGTAAATTTGCAAAAAGTAAACTTTCTCGAAAATGTAATCTGACCTAAACCAGTAACATTAAGTAAATTACTGGTTTATAATTTACGGCCAAAATGCTCGTAAACATTAGCTCTTATCTTGCAAAAATACCGATCTGCCTTCTAGCATTACTCTAAACTCACTGTGAAAAGGGACAAATTCTTATCCTACAAACTGTCGCCTCAAAATTAAAACTTCAATTCAACGACAGGTTAATTGCCCTTTTATTCAATTCATCATTCAGTTTTGTTATGCACCCGCGGAAAATTCAGACTCCCGAAAAGTGAATTTTACTCCTTGTCACTGCCATTGCCTTTATAACTATGTGAATGAATGGTGTGCTTTACTATCTATTGAACAACGCTTTAATCCGGCCATGTTTTTCCAAGGCTATTTTCATTAACACAGTATTATTGTACGTAGGAGAAACAAGAAACAATTCTACCCGATTAAATTCCCTATCTGCTTAACAAAGCGTTGCACTTACCTTCGAAAAATATACCCTCTAGCATTACTCTTTTACCCTTACTTGAAAGGGACAGCTTCTTATATACATCGCGTAAAGTGTTCAACGACAGTTTATTAAACTTACTAAGATGGCCTTTGGTTCATGTGATGTTTGCTTGTTTCGCTGCCTATGTAACTATATCAATGAACGGTGTGTTTTCGTCTATTCAACTACGCACTAATCCGGCTATGTTTTTTCAAGGCTGTTTTCATAAACAAAATATTCTTGAATGTAGGAGAAACGAGAAACCATTGTACCCGATTAAATTCCATATCTGCTTAACAAAGCATTGACTGATAAACATTTAATTGCTTGCAAATATATTAAGCACTTAATACAAAATAATACAAAAATATATATGTATGTAAACACGAGGAGCCTAGTAGACTACCAGCACGAATGCCGAAACGCATTGCAAAGAAGAGCAAAAAGCTAATGGGAATTGTCTATCATTGGGCTCGTTTAAGTACACCCAAATCCTCTAGCAAAAATGAATAAATCCCTCTTAATTTTAAGTCAAAGAAAAATAATACCAGAATGAAAGGGAAAAAATGAAAAGCAATATTTTTTTAGCTTGTTTTGTGTCGATCATGAATGACATTATCAGCTATAGTCTCAGTTCAATCGGTTGAATGAGGCCCGTTGGTAGGGGTGGTGTCCGGGTGGGGATGGGTTTAGCAGGGTTACTTCTCCTTTTCATAAGCTGTCAGCTGTCTGTTCTGGTAAACTTCTCGTTTTCATACAGTACAATATTTCTGTCTAGTCTACGGTCTTATGGCAGCCCAGTATACGCCTTTTAGCGTCTAGTTTTCCTTTGTTTCTTGTTTATAGCTAAAGCTGAATTACCTCAGAAACAAATGTTTAAAAAAATCCAACGGGAGGTTTGCTTTTGGCCTTGGCTAAATCTATCTGTTATTTCTTGTAGAAAGCCTACAAAATACTCCGTGTGGTTCAGAACCAGGGCGGGAAAAGGTTGAGCGATGAAACGTGCGCTCCTGAGCAAATAGTGGACCCCCAGTAGGCCGACCAAATTAAAAACTAGATAAAGCTCCGAAGATATTTAGATCTTAATATCGGCTGTTTTTCCTAGAAGAGCAGCGACAAAAAGCAATCTTCTTTTACCCATGTAGAAATCTGTACTGTACTTCGACGTTCAAAAAAGTATTTGTGTTTTAGCTATTTGTTTCCCTCCCTTCAAAACGGTTGGAGATACTCCTTGTGACCTATGTGTGCAGACTCGGCTTCCCCTCTTCACACTGACCAAAAGCGAGGCTTTCAGTGTTTAATACTTGTTCGAAGGACTCCACTTCATCAAAACCTGGTGACCTTGGAAAAGCAAATGTTGCTATTCCTTTTCGTCAGAATTCTTTGAATAGTTGTTGCTGGTAGTTGATAAAAACGCTTTTTAAATTATTGCGTTCGACGAAGGAGAACTCTTACTATTTACAGCGTTGTATTGGATATTGTTCCTCATCAATTTGGAAAAATATACATAGAGTTAAATGGTGAAATGATACCTTGTCGTCGTTGAAAATATTTTGTGTAAATACAAACATGCAGATACAAACTGAGATAGTAGGTGAGCCGTGTTGGAGCGGTGTCACGCAACAAGGCTTTGAAGTCATACAGTGTACGCAATGCTTTGAAATATTTTTGTTTATACCTTGATCAGTTAGCTTCTCCGTAACCCAAATTCATTTTAGCCAACTTATGGAGTTCTAGAGAATGTTTTTGAGGGTAGTCAGTGTTTAACCTGCCCTTTACTTAGGGGATTAGCCAAATATATTTGAAATATACAGGACGCTGTGGTATTTTTGAGCCAAAATGAGCAACGCGTTCGAAAGTGGAAGGGGTGGGGTTGGTTTGTGGGGGGTAAACAATAACGCTGATGGAGGCAGTTATTGAGATCATATTAGGTGAGGCGCCCTTTATGAATAAGGGTTATTATTGATCTCCTCACTCTATACATTTTTGTAATTGTTTAATCCTGCAAGCAGATCAGGTTCACTTTTATTCTTTTTCAGCACGGAATTTTCATTGTGTTGTTCTTGGATCAAAAAAGGACAAAGAAAAAATGAAACATTAATGATATCATATTTCCCACTCCTTGCACCCTCTTACCTCCACCTCTAACTGCCCTTCTCACCCCTTGCCTTATCACCCTTCCCTGTCGAACTCACTCCCCATAATTTGAAATTTTTATTGGTGAATGGTTTCCTAATCCTTTCATTCCACTCCTTTACCACTCTACTCAGCTATATTAGAACCTTTAATTTCTCTTTCCCGGCTATCTCACTGCACCAGTATTTTGTTAAAAAAAATTCTATTGACTTATAAAATAAATAAAAGCGAGGAGCAGGCCGAAATAACAGCACGAAATTTCTAACCATGACGTGTATTTCACTTGAACAAAAAATCGTGCAAGTCGTGCAAGGCTAATTCATGCGTATATAACTGCGATGATCATCCTTCATTTAATTCTTCACTCCGCAGGTCACATATATGACTTTCATATAATCATAACTTCAAGGTTAATTCACTGTTCACCACTGAGCTTTTTCTATTTGGACAGAAACCAACCTATTCCTCTCTTTTTCTTCAGGAAAAGTATCCTTACCTCCAGTTGAATTACCCATGAGTATTTGAACTTTGTTCTTTGTTTTTTGTGAGAGAGACGAAGGAGAAGCAAAATCCTCAAAATGTGTATGACAAGAAGGCTTTGAAAACGAGGGAGGGGATGCGGTGAAAGTTTGAAGTTGTTTAACTCTGTTGTATCCAAATATGTTCTAACAGTTTTTTTGTCAAGTTCTGTGCAAATTGTATCATTCTCAAACATATCTAATGTTTAGGGTGGAGTAATTTTGAGCTTTTGTAAATGAAGCGGTGAAAGACAATTAGCTTATATTTAGCGGAAAGAGAAAGCACTGACCCTAAAAAAAATTGGCACCTTCCGACAAAAAAGATTGTCCAGTGTGCGTTCAGAAACAAACATACTAAGTGTAAGTCCAAGCGGTTGAAAAAATTTTTCCACAAGGGTTTAATACGATTTTGGGTTGAGGAAAGGAAAAGATTGCCGGCCAGCAGATCTAGACTGTGGAAGCGAGGAAAGAGCACTTGTGCCATTCCTACCCCTCATCACACATCGCTTGTTCATGGACTGCCAGTTTCATTGCCCAACCTTTATCCTCCCAGTGCGGAAGTACACCGCCAGCGTTCGTCTTGGTAACCGAGCGTCCTCTTTTGTATCCCACTCGTGGGCACCACCTTATCATAGGAAATGAACGTTGCACTTTATTAAAGCAATTTTTAAATCGCGTTAGTTTAATGCATCTTAATTTACGTCGATGTTAATTTACAGTCAAACCAAGTCAAGCCTACCCCCCAAGATTCTATTAATGAATTGATTATTTGAAAAATGAATCCGTTAGTCGTTCCCGTAACTGGTGTCAAATTCAAAGCGGCATTTCTGCATACATAATGAGCAGTGAATATTTTACGAGAACTTCTCTGTATTTGGTCAGATTGGAAATCTTTGAATGGATTAAGCTTCTTAGAAGATATTTACATCAATTTCAGGAAAATGGAGCTGGTAGAAATTTCATAACTGCCTCGCGTGTGAATTCACGGCTCATTACACATGCAAGAATGCAGAGATCAATCTGAAATCTACAACTAGCAACGGATTCAACTTTTGAATAATAAATT
>CALNXI010001915.1:3990-60710 GCA_942486025.1 Porites evermanni | reverse complement strand
ACCATGACGTCACTGCCCAAATATGGGGTCTTACTTACACCCAAATATGGTCAAAAATGCAAATTTTAGAGGGTTACGCAGAATTTGAGGGGTTTTGCCCACATTGCGCGGCGTTATAATCTGCCGCCGAGTCAACCTCGCTTCTTAGCTCGGTTGCCTCGTTGGCAATAAGCTAAGTGCGCGAACTATTGCACTGAATTATGACCCGAACTCTGTATCTGGCAAGCCCCTGATTCTAGAATTCCAGCAGGCTACAGATATCCTGTCATGGAATGGCAGCACTCAACTAAAATTTCACCGGCCCTGGAACTCCTGTTGAGGCTTGCCTGCCGACTTCGGCATTCCGCCTTTCACTTATAAACTGAAATTTAACCTGATTACGCGCAGAATCCTTTCTGGAACTGGTCAGGATTTCATGCTAAATTCCTGGGGCTTTTTTACTATGAGAAGGCTGTTCATAAAGATAAATTATTGATTAAAATGTCAGTAGTAAGAATGTTTTTACAGTTTTACCTTCCCGACCGTAAGTGCGATGAAGCGTCATTATAGTGCCGTAGTGCCTGGTACGAAAACTTTCCAAATGGCTTGTAGTCTGCAGGGCTGTAATAGCTGTGTCAATTCTATTAACGGGAAAGTGGAGAAACTAGCCAGTAAAAGAATTAACTATTTTTTTTTGTTTTTGTTTTAGTTTTATAAAGATGTTCCCATATATTTCATTGCTGTGAACTCGTGAAAATGCTCTCGCGTTCCTATTCTTGGTAAGTACAACTGAGAGGATGAAAAAACAATAATATTCAGCAAAATTGCGTCAGTTGAGAAACTGGAAAAAACAAGCTAGTCGAAATTATCAGTAAGACAGAAAGGTCTGGATGGAGTTAACTGATACATACAACCTTTACTTATACACGACATTAATTCAAAGCTACAAGCTTGTGGGTTCGTGTGCAAAAATTATTAATATAATAAAATGTTGAAAGTTATTAACACTAGGGAATAAAATCGTTCAATCATAAAATAACATTAGAAATATAGAAAATTCTCAGATCTGTTGTTAATTGTTTGCGCGGCTAAAAAGTTGAAAATAAAATCGCTAAAAGTGCAACACTTAACGACTTTTTTCAGAAAAGATTTCATGTCTTCCATGTCTAAAATAGAACCATTTTAACGACCTATGGCTTTCCAGAGGACAGCCCGTTTATAAAAACGGAGTTTTTAACGTAATTTGACGCAAACCTTGGATAATGATAACTGTTAAATGGCAAAATTGAAACTGACACCTGAATTTTGAAGTCAAAGATTTACTGACAACTGATAATAGGCCTGTTTGATCATAATATTCTACAAACCTGTTTTAAGCGACCTTTTCCAACTCATATCAGGTAACATTGTTTGTTTCAATATCAAATCGCTAGGCAGACGATCATTAAAACTAAATAATATCAACAAATTATTATTATACCGTAAAGTTCCAAAAGTAACGATAAAATGTCACAAGCAAATCCCGAAAGTAGCGATCCCCCCGAAAATAACGACCCTCCGAAAGTAGAGACCTCAAAACTAATTTCCCCTTTTGCCGAAAAAATAATGGATATGATAGATACAGCCCAGGCCCGTAGCAGGGGGAGGGGCAGGGGGGGCTCGAGCCCCCCCAGAAATTTTCAGACTTGAATTAAATTCTGCTACAAAAGTCAATTTTTCTACTAAAATGGACAGCTGTCAATGGAAGCTAAAGTTTCAAAGTATTGTCGATCATAGGGAGATTATGTACTGTTGTTCTTCTGTGCAATTTGGAATTGTGTAAATGAACGAAATCGTATTTTTTCTCTGCCAAAAACAAACAACAGCTTTAAAATATCTGCTTATTAAGCATCAAAATAGTCAGAAGCAAAATGGATCGAAATGCACCAATGACAATCCCTGAACTTGACCTCTTGAACTTTATTGGTTTCCTAAGAGATCCGCCAGTGTAAACTATACTACTGTACTAGAGTAAAACGTAGGTTTTTGCGCGTTTATGTTGAAAGTCTTACAATGTCTTCGCAACAGCCGCCGAAAAAGAAATCCAAACAAGTCGAAAATAAGCAGGGAACACTTTTATCGTGGGTAAAACCATGCACTTGTGACACAGAGCCTGGTGTAGTCGAAGAATCAACAATCCGAATCAAAGAACAACCCGAAAGCAATTTTTTGGCAAATTTTCCGCGAACGATTTCCCAAACAAGTTCTCTATTTCGTCAAAGTGAACACAAACGGAAAATTAGAGACAATAACAAAAGGTATTGTATACAAATGTAGTGATCTGACATGTACCAAGAAGTATGCTTGAACCGAGGGACCGAAGCGGGGGGGGGGGGGGTTAATGTGGGCCCCTCGGTCAGCCCCCGGGGCCATTTTATGCTTGCTGCGGGCCTGCAGCCAAGCCTCTTTAATACGGACACCAAAAGGACAGAACCAAGTGTCCGCTTTACAGAGGTATCCGTATTATAGAGGTAGGGAATGTATGATTTTTGGCATTTCTGGGACCAAACGAACTGTCCGTAATAGCGGAGAGGTGTCGGTATTATAGAGGTTAATTATTATTTGACATTCCTATTCATAACTCTCAAAGTACAGGATATACATAACTTTTTTTCAAAACGTTTTCCTTTCACATTTTTGCGATTTCATTTTTTGAAGTACCTACATGTGTGGAGTACAGTCTAACCTCTCCTTACGGACACCTCTATAATACGGATACCTCTCTATTATGGACAGTTCATTTGGTCTCAGAAAGCCAAAAATTCTATAATGTACAGACACCTCTGTTTAGCGGACACTTGGTTCTGTCCCTTTGGTGTCCGTATTAAGAAACAGTCCAGATAAGAACGATAGCAACAACGGCAACGAACATGTTGGGATGCCAAAAAGGTGCTAACTTTTCTATTGTCTGTACTTACTTCTGACTGGCTTAAACAGCAAAAGTTAAGTAAAACTTCATAAAGCAGTAATATTCATCCTTACTTTCCAACCATCTTCCATATAACAAAATCTGGTCTCAGTTTGAATAACAAAGAAATCCTATGTGGGGAACATGTAAAATTGTAAACTTTTCTTGGCTATTGTTTTCAACTCTTGTGATTGGTCAAAATCTTTTAACACAAAAAAAACACCCTTTCAAAGTGGAGTGTAAATGTATTTTTTTGCGTAAACGGCCTTCATGTAGGTTTATGCATTCTCTGTGTAAAAATGAGAACATTCCTATGTGGGGAAAGAACTGTTGCCGCATAACAAAAGAAATTGCTATCCACCTTACCCGGATCATTACTTAAAGAGGTTTGACTGTACGCGTTTTAGCCATCCGAAAGTAACGACCCCTCGAAAGCCGTAGCGAGACTTCGAAAGTAGCGATAATAGAAGGGTACTAAATCCGAAAGTAACAAGAACGTTACGGTAAATTGCGTAATAGAATATGATCTTATTTCCTAATTGACTATCTTTGGCTGGATTTAGGCCCACAAGAATAAATTAAGTTGCATAGTCAATAAAGCCAGTTAACTAAAACTGACAAATGACCCAAAATTTAACTAGTGACAATGTATAGATGGCCAAAATTGTAACCGACAAGTGACATTTGTACCCTCTACCGAACCTTCAGTCAGCTCTTGTTTGTATCATGTAAGAGATTAACCGTTTGAACGAAAGCTGGTTAATACCTGGCTTCCTCAGTGACAGATCAAGTATTCCATGATGCTCTGCGCCTAAAAGTCAGTAGTCGAAAGAAGTGGTTACAACGGGATTTTCAAACGCAAAATTCACACAGTTCAAAGTACTTCAAGGTTAGTTATCTAGCTTTCTGTTGATCTATGTTCTACTATCCTTTTACAAACTGTGTCCCTGGCTCTGATAATGGCCTTTTGTGCTCCTTTTAGATCAATATTTTGGACCTCATTACAATTAAAAATGGAGCGATGCCGGGCTGAATGACCCTGAAGAATCATGGTAAGAGAGCATTGTTCTGGTAACCTTTTAACAAATAGATAATGAAAACTATAGCAAATTCAGATAACAATGGAGGTGTTTCGATTTTAGAACCTCAAAGTACCTCGCGATTTCAATGTTTACTATCACCGCCAAGTTTGATCATTTCGTCGCTGTTCGCACCATCAATTTGTAAACATGTACTCGCGAGGTGTTGTGCTTCATTTGCCGGAAAATACGCCTTTCACGCGTTCGTTTTCGATGAGTTCGTAGTAACTATTTGTTTAGATATTATTAACGTTGCTCTGTTATTTTTCTAGAGTATCCTTGCAATTAATGACCGAGAGAAACGTCTGATGGTGGTAAATTATTCACCAAACAAGCTATTGATCACGAGGAAAAGGGAGATCACCTAAAAGCCTGAAGCAAATTTTTCCGCTCAAGAAAACAAGGACTTTGGCCGTTTCTTCGTCCATGAGAGAAGAGCGAAAAGGCTGTGCTGTTGCAATCTAGTTTAAAGCCCGATCTGTTCAGTTATCTGGACTGGGTAATAGCAAGAGCTAATAGACAGAATTATCGGTCAGCATGAATACTAGAATGAGAAAGGAGCTGATTTCATCTACCAAACTATGGGGACTAGAAAACCAGTACATATTTATAGAATTATATCAATGCTTCTGGTTTCTGTAATAGTTAGTCTTTTTATGTGGTAGGATCGTTAGCCTTACGCCCATCCCCCAAATTGGAGGACCAGGAGGTCTCTCTTTGTCTGGTCTCTACCCTTCGACCTTTTCGGCATTGGCCCTACCAGGAGAACAAGACTCAAGCCGACATAGCTCTAGGGGTCATTGAGACACGCAAACTGCCCCACCACGATAAGGTGGTGACCCCATTCGGAGCAGATTGACCTCTATACCTCTGCCAAATTTCGAGCTTTAAACGCTAATTTGAACAATGCTGCACCATTTTCCTGTGCTATATGTAGCGTGAAAAAGAAAGGAAAACAACATTTATTGTCATGGGCAAGATGACTGTTTAATAGAGGTAAATTACAATAAAACTAGACAATTGGGAAATGCGAGTGGTGGTTAATAGCTGTGACCGTTGGATAGAGGTTAAATTTAAGGCAAACTTGGGGGACAGCAGGTGACCGCTTAATAGAAGGTGTCAACTTAAAAGAGAGCCACTTATAGTGGTTTTCCCTTACCAAAAACTTATCAGCAGCCTACGGCACTCGTTGTTACCGATTCTATTTTTGTAATGGCTGTAAGCATGTATCATCTCGAAAAGCGGTGAGAACAGGCTTTTAGTCGGCACTCATTTATCATTGTCATAAACGCCTTAGTTTTTAATAAACTATTTTGTTGCTCCACCGTTTTGAGCAACACTACCCAATCCTATCTGGACAAACCGCCAAGCAGTATAGAATTTAGCCTGTCGAATTGTGAGCGCGCTGGAAAATTCGATAGTTACTTCCTCGTTAAAAGGCTTGAGCTGGCTCCCAGTCAAGCAACAACTATATTTTTTACTTGCCATGCTATTTATTTTATTTTCAATTTTTGTTTGAATAAACTATAAGTATACTACCGCGAGCTTCGCTTTTAGCATGGCTAAATGTATACATTATTTTATCGTTTTTTTCGTTTTGACTATCAGTGTTTCTTTACAATAAACTTCTCTCTGTACCAAAGTACAAATTGCTTGTGTTTTCTGTCTTTAGAGGGTCTGTTGTGGAATTTCACCCTCATGTCAATCTCATTTTCGCCTTTTCCCCCACTGCGGAGCCTAGTCCCAGGCTAGGTTTTATCTTTAAAGAACTCAATAGCCTATTTGCACTAAGAGGTCATGTGACATCGTTTTTATGAAAATGAACGTTATATGATTTGCCTTCGAAAAACGATTAATGGATCATATCTTAAACAAAATAATAGTGATTTGGTTTTTCAAACCCGCACCATTTTCTTAAAATGAGTAAGCTTGTAGTTGGTCACGTGACCAAATGTGATTTTTAAAATTCTGAATTACCTCTTTCTGAACACAAATTTTGCACTTAAACGTCAAGGAAAATGTTGAAAAGATGATGTGGTAACGTTTACAGCACATCTGAGCGCAACTATCAAACGTTTAACAAGATATAAGCAAAAAGTAGTTTTAGCCGCCATGTTGGAGGACAAGAGTATGCCCTCCAACATGGCGGCCAATTCAAATCATACTATTTTGTTGAAAATCAAAGTGCCATACTCCCTTAAATGCGTTTCCTCTCAAATTCCGGGTGTAAGATAATTTTTATGTGCTCTGACAATTTTTGGCATCAGCAAGATCCCAACTCATTGTTTAAAGGAAGCATTGGTCACGTGACCTCCTAGTGCAAGTGGCCTATTAGTCCCTACTTGTTTGTTTATTTTTTTTTATTTTTTTTTTTTCCAGCCATCTTGGTGTGACAGACAACCAAAAGCGATGGTTAGTTGTTGGAATAGCACTCAACAAGATTCTTGTGCCACAGATCCGACCATTTGTTGAACGAGAGGTTGAAAAGCAATACAACAATCTCAAGACGAGCCACAATATTAACACACAAAGTTCTTCTGGTCGTCTTAAGAGCTGGCATAAGTTTTTGAAGTATGAGAATATTAATAATAACAATCTTCATCCTAAGCTTCGTGGTGGAAAATGGGATTACTCTGTCTTTGACTGCAAAGTATTATCTCACGTTGACTTTGCGAAGTTGTACGTTGAAAACTACATGGCCAAGTTCAACGCTTTCGATGACCACTGTGATGCTTCAGCTGTACTGTCATTGCTTGGGAGTGTTCCTGTGTTCTCAAGCTCTGTAAAGGTTGCTGCTGCTGATGTAAGAGTTGCTGTAAGAAATGACTGGGCGCACTGCGTGTTCAGTAAATGGGACCTCGCCAAGTTTCAGCAGGTCTTTGCTGAAATGGAGGATCTTGTAAGAACCTTGGGTCTACCAGCAGCAGATGAAGCAAACCTTCTGGGAGAATTAAAAGATTGGGAAACGAAAGGTAAGGGAACAGCCACATGAATTTTTACGAGAAAGCCAGCATCTTAAACTAAAACAGCATGACAGAGAGCCTTAGTAGTCACTAATTTCTCTCTCTATTAGGGACCGGTCAATGAGGTGGTCAGCAAATTTTATGCATGGATGAAAGGGGGGATGTAAAAATTTACGAAGGTATACTGACAATTTTTCTCAAGACATTAATCAAGTATAATCAGATAAACAACCAATAAAATTTGTACAGAAAAAAATGTTTATTAATTCTTTTTAGTAACAATTTGAAACTCAGAATTGGTCAACATCCCCTCAACTTTCATCCGCCTCATCATTTTGAACTGTCTGATCATTTTCATCTTACTCGTCATTTTAGCGTTTTCGTCCAGCTCATCATTTTCTTTGTCTTCACTATTACTGAGTACAGTATTTCCTTCCCCCTTTATCACTGCTTCCTACAAAGCTCTTTGATGTAGGAAACGGATTCGTTGGATAGCATGATTAATGTTAGTTTCAAGCATGTCTGTGATCTTTTTCAACTATATATTCAGCAATGTCTCTCACTTTCTCCTCCACCTAAAAAACGGTTTTCCTATAATATCTTCATCCAGTTTTCTTGATTACTCATGTCCTGGTTAAACTTCTCCAGACTTGGTAAAGTGAGAAAACGGATGCTTTTGTGCTTCTATGTCTATCTTCTTCTAGATACTTGACTTTATGCCTTTTATCACTTTTGTATTGTTGCTCAAGACTGAGGCTGTAAAGATTTGTATTCTTAACAGAATTATTTCCCTGCAGCAGCGGGATTACGAGTGTTCACAACACTTGCTTTCGTTTTCTTATTTTAATAGTCTTGTGACAAAAGATTTTGAATCATACTCACGTCTTCTCGTCATAAAAACCACGACCATTCCGACAGTGGGAATACCTGGACTTGTAAAATAATGGCCAAGGCTTGTAGTGTGGTTGCATTTGCGATCCAGCCGAACCTTTATTCTTCCCGTGGACGTTCATTAACGTCATTTATTAGATTGTGAATTGATATGTGATTACATATAGGTGGTTACAGGCGTTTGTGGTTTAAATGTGTCAAATGTCTTTTGTCAACAGCAAGTAGAAAGCACGCACACTTTCATGTAAGCTGAAAAATTCTTACGTTGCTTATTTACAAGGGCGAAAGTAGCACCTGAGTTATTTGAAAATGGCCTTTTTTATACTAAGGACTCACTATCCGTCTTGACGAACTTGGGCAAACATTTTTTAGTTCGTCTGGTTATGAGTCTACTATAAAGACGGGCGGAAGACGCATTGTGCTTCCAGACGAACTACCTTTCGTAGTGCGTCCTTCAAGACGTATTTCGAAGGAAAGTTCGTCCAGACGCATGATTTGGCATAATGCGTCTTGTACCCTTATTTATACTTGAGACGCATAACCCAGACGAACTACAAATGTTTGCCCAGGTTCGTCCAGACGGATAATGCGTCCTTAGTACAAAAACGGTCAAACCTGAAGAGGGGCTTACCTACAAGCAATGTTGTGCAAAGTCTGCGCGGTTACCTTGCATACATTAGCAATAACACTTGCGAATGTTACTCATTTTGATAAGTTTATGGTGGTGTGCTTGTATCCGGTGTGTAAATGTTACCAGGTAGAGAAAATACTAAGTATAATTGTTACGTTGATAAGACACATGGGGGGACGCTAAGAAAAGAACCTCCAGCTTTTCATGTCATATGACTTCCTTTATTCTTGCAGCGCTATCATCTGAGCGGGTGGGGTTGGTGTATGCCTTAGTATTTCCGAGTTCAAATCCTGGACTACGTTTGTAAATCGCCAGCTGGTTTGCCTCAGGCCAGTTGGGATTCTTAACCCTGCTAAATTTCATTTGAATTAATTATTTGTTTCAGACATTATCTCGGCCCACTACATTATATATTTTTATTATTATATTAACTTAAAGTATTATTTTTGTTCCCTTGGATATAAAACTTGAATTTGCAGTCCATGACGAGTGTGATCATGGAATGATGAAAAAATTTTCAAATAGTCTAACGTTGATTTTTCCGAACGTCTTGATTGACTCACCCTTTAAATTAATCTGCATATCGCCAACAACATAGTACTGAGACCGGCAGCCCTGTTGAAGGTAGCAAATGGCATACTACTGAAAATGAATTCAAAACATGCTACCATCTCAGTATTATTAGATCTTAGCACTGCCTTCGACACTGTAGATCATGAGAACTTGATAAGGTGCAGTGCTTGTATACTAAATTTGGCGTACGAGGAAAGACCGTCAGCGGGGTGAAGTCCTACCTTATCGATCGGAGCCAACGCGTATCACTGAATAGTGCTACCTCCGGAAAGTTTAGCTTGAGTTTCCTGTATGGGGCCCTTACTCTTTGTCGTCTACGCTTCCAAGTTGTTCGATATTATTGAGTCACATTTACCATTTAAGTTCCGTGTTTTGCTGATGACTCACAGTTATATTTATCATTTAAACCTGAGCTGCATGCCAAAACACAATACGAAGCCGTTGCACCTGTAGAGAATTTTGTACGTGATCTTAGAACATGGATGCTTCAAGACAGGTTGATGATAAATGATGACAAGATCGACTGAGTTTATAATCATTGGTTCCAAGCAACGGCTTTCCAAGCTCAACGAGTGTTCAATACGGGTCGGCAGAAATGATGTTCAATTCCCTGTTAACACAGTGAGAAACCTAGTAGGCTCCTGGTTTGACTCGAACTTGTCAATGTCAACGCATATTAACAAGTTGTGCAGTACCGCCTTCTTTTATCTTCATAATATCCAAGGTATCAGGAAGTATTTTGACCAGAAAAGTCTCCTAACGTTATTGCTTGCTTTTATTACAAGCCGACTGGATTATTGTAACAGTGTACTGTACGGACTTCCAAACACTGAGATCTCCAAGTTGCAAAGATTCAACAACGCTGCAGCTAGAACTGTTACCTTTTCATCTAAGTTCAGCCATGTGATCCCTGTACTTTGTGAACTTCACTGGCTGCCAGTGAGATTTCGTATTTCTTTTAAGATGCTTTTAATCGTTTTTAAATCTTTGCTTAGTCAGACACCCCAGTATATCAGTAATTTAATTTCAGTAAGGAATCGGTCTGCCTATTAGATGTGATCAAATGATGGATTACTACTAGATTTCCCTCGTGGGAAGATGTTGACATCTTTCGGAGACATCTTTTTCTGTTGCTGCTCCCACATTGTGGAATGCCTTGCCCACCTCGTTAAGGAAATAAAAAACAGATCAACTGTTTAAATCCTGACTCAAAACATATCTTTTTAAACTAGCTTTTAATTCTTAGTATTTTTAATTTTATTTTCTTTAGGAATTTTATTAGATTTTTTAGAATTCATGTTGTAATGCGCCTTTGATTATTGCATGTTAAAAGGTCAAATATAAGTGATTAATTATTTTTATTGACTTAACTTTTTTAAAAAGGGACTTCCCCCTCTCATCAGTTTTGGCTTTCATTGTTTTAAAGGAACTTCCCTGTGTATGAACTCACCTGTAGACCAACATTTGCTTCAGCTGGTTCAACAGGACGTGAAATTACTTGAGAATGCTGTGAAGCATATGTCTGTAGAATCAGATGAGGAAAAGACGAAAGTCCTTGATGAGCTTCAGAAGTGCTGGACCTCTTTGGAGGACATGAAGAACAGAGTAACACTGATTGAAAACAGAGTTTATGGTTTTGAAAACAGAGTTGGTGGTTTTGAAAACAGAGTTGGTGGTTTTGAAAACAGAGTTGGTGGTTTTGAAAACAGAATTGGTGGTTTTGAAAACAGAGTTGGCGGTTTTGAAAACAGAATTGGTGGTTTTGAAAACAGAGTTGGTGGTTTTGAAAACAGAGTTGGTGGTTTTGAAAACAGAGTTGATGGTGTTGAACACAAGACTGCTCTTATTATGTATATTTTATGTGCCGTTCTGATGCTCGTCTTTACATCAACAAGAGAAACTAGTTCCACTGAAAATAATTTCGAGGATGTCCATAATGGAGTTGGTAGGGTGGAAAGCAGATTGAATGGATTTAACAGCGGTGTTGTTAATCTGAAAGGTAGGGATCAAATTGACGTCTTTTTAATACTGAAAATGTATCTAAGTTAAAGTTTCTGTTGGTCGAGTAATATGAACATAGTATATACCTACGCTTTCTATAGATGTCTTCTCAAATTTCGATTCAAGTAATATAAGAGACTTTTCACCAAGTCCTCTTTTTTGGACTGGTTTCGGCCATTTAGTATAGGAATAGCTAAAAATGGGTTTCGCAAAAATATGGGAATAAAGCCGCTTTTTTGTTTTTCTCGCTCCATTTTTTCGCTTTGCCTTTCCTTTTTTTTATCCAGTTTTGATGCTCACTTTATCGTCTTTTTTTCGTGTGGAACTGCGCAAAGGGGGAAAAGGGGGCAAAATTAATCTGCAAAGTGTAATTAGTCATTATAGCGAAATAGGCAGTAAATTTTTTACCAAAATGATACTTGGTTTTGTGGGTGTAACTCTTTTAGGATTGGTCAGAATTTCCAAAAAGAGGTATCGGTGGAAAGACCTATCTTTGCTGACGTTTCTGTTTATCATTTTAATAGCTAAAATGGAAAACTAAAAGGGTCCAGGTGCCACCTTTGACTGGTAACTTGCAATCTTATTAACATTTTGGTTTTGCTCCGCGTACTTTGGAAATAACTAGGTAGATAAATAAATTAACCAAAGGTGGCTCGACCCAGTACTTTAATTTGCAAGTACACCTTCCATCTTTGAATCTCATATACTTAAACAATTTGATCTTTATTGTAAAAACATTATGACACATGTATTACACATAGACTAAACTTTATTATGATATTATTTTTTTGCGCGATCGGAATAAATATCACGTGACAATGACGTCACAACATTTTTAGCTCTAAATCGAATTTCTGCCCTTTTCGGCATTTTCTTTAGAAATGCTTTTCGCTACGTACACTTTGGACCGGATTGTCTTCTGTAGCGTGAAGTTTCACAAAAATCGATGGGAGGAATTTCGAGATATCTTTGAATTTCTATAAAAAGGGTATAAATTATGCATCAACTGAAGGCTGGACTTAATGCAGACAAATTTGCTACCTTCATGTAAGTTATCAATAATAATGGGCCTAATATAGAGCCTTGCACGACAGCAATCGAAACAGGCGCAATTTCAGAGCATACCGTCATTGCAGTTGCTCACTTGTTTTCTATTCGTTAAAAATGAGGTAAACCAGGCTTTGGCAGTATCATCAACAGCAAGACTTAAAAGCTTCTTGTATGATTAAAAGTGTTAAACGGGTTAGCGTGTGACATAGATGCTCACATGCATGCACCTTCATTAAGCAGTTTTAAGTCCTATCTATTAGATCATTTGTGTCAATTTTAAATCAGGTGTAACTCGTGAGTGACAAGTATGCACTTTAACTAGGTTAGCTTTGGGCCGTATTTAAATTTTACCTCTTAATTTTTAGTATCTTTAGTATTGGAGAATTTTCTTTGTATGGGAATTTAGTTTCCCCCAATTATTCTCCAGTCATACCCTTTTTGTATTTTCTGTAATTTATTTACTTGTATATTAGCATGACAAAGTATTATTAAACTTAAACTTAAACTTAAGTACACAGCACCAGTCAGGCAACCAGTGTCTAAGGAGTAAAGGATTTGATCAGAAAGCTGAGAAGCGGCAGTTACAGTAGATGATTTCAATCTAAATCCAAACTGGTTCGGTGAAATTAAATTATTCTCAGTTAGGTAGGCATACAGCTGAGTATGAACCACCTTCTCTTGGAGTTTGCTCAAGGTCGGCAAAATGGAGATCGGACTGTAATTAGAAGCATCCTGTTTATCGCCCTTTTTGAACAAGGGTAAAACCTTCGCTTTTTTCCATATAATATAGAAGGAAAAGATCTTGTTTGAAGAGATAAATTAAGCAGAGCTGTTAAAGAAGGAGTAATAACATCTACAGCATCTTTTAGGAGACGTGCACTGATTTTATCAAGACCAACCGCCTTATTTAAGTTCTTAATAGATTGATAGATCTCCAACAAAATCTTCACTAATCGGTTGTAATGAAAAGGTAGAATGACAGTTCCTAGTTTTAGCTGTATACGGCTCAGGAACAAACTTTTCCTCCAGGGATTTCCCCACGTTCACAAAGAAAGTATTAAAAGCCGAGACAATAGAATGGGCTGAGGTGATGAGGGTGCCATCAGCTAGCAGACTTGTAATTCTAGAGGACGTTTTACCAGAGGGAAGAGTTTGTTTGAAAGCTCTCCAAAAGTCTTTAGCGCCTGATTTACTACTGTCTGTTATTACGTTAGTGTACAGGGCGTACCTGACTGTAAGCCAGTTAAGCACGGGCCTAAAAGATTTTTCTGGGACTTCTTTTCTTCGAACGGCCAAATTAAAAAAAAATCAATTTTTTTTGGTGTGTTGTCATATTCCAAAAAAGTTTGCAGAAAGAGTCATTGATGGTATGAAGCTCCTCAAGACAGAGTCCTGCCGCACTCCTACACTGTACTTCTACATTCAAAGTCTAGACAGGCGTCACAAAACAGTGCAGGGGGCATAATCAAGCAACGTATACCACAAGCAATATACGTTCATTGCCGTAAGGCGAACTCTCTGAACTTGGCCTTCGGCCACGAATGCGAGCAGTTCCTCATTAGAAATATTTTGAGTACGTTGCAGCGGATTGCTTTCTCGTTTGACTATTCTTCGAAACGCATTTTGGCGTTCCAGGAATCCTTTGCTGATAATGATGCTGTTAGAGAGGAAATGCAAAGAAGAACGAAGCTATGCACATTGTGCGACACTCGTTGGGCGAGCAGGGCAGATTCTCTGTTCACCTTTCGTACAGTATTCAGGGTTGTCGTGCAGGTTTTGGAGAGCCTTCCTTCGGGTGGAGACTGCAAGGCAAGGATTTACCTATGATCAATAAGACATTTTGACTTTATAATTTGCCTCTGTGCAACAGAGCATGGCAGTCTGTCTCAGACAGTTGCCCTATCAAACATGCTTCAAGGCAAAAACCAAGACGTGATTGAAGCAGCAAACAAATCTCGGGTTGTGATTAATGTACTTCAAGAGGGGCGAGATGAAAAGATGTTGTGGGACGAGCAGTTGGAAAGAGCAAAGGAAATGGCAGGGGAGTGGAACAATGATCAGCGAATAACGCGTCTGACAGCAAATCAACACACCCAAACAGTACTGGCGAAGAGCACTTTACTTATCTCTAGCAGATCACTTGATACAAGAGCTCAGTGAAAGGCTGCTGAAACAGCATGATCGATTCCTCGGGCAGCATCTCATCCCCACAACGCTCTTCTTACTCAATGTGGATACAACAGACAGGATCTATTGCACCTACGCCAACGACTTGACAGAGAGGGTCATTTTTGATGTCGAAATTGTGAGGTGGATGTCAAAGTGGCGGCAGCTTGCTTCAAAGAAACCATCAACTCTTTAAGATACCCTGTACCTCAGGAATATGAAGCTGCACCCCAGCGTCACTGCTATCCTCACAATTATTTGGACGATACTTTGTTGACAACAACTCTCGAACGATTACTTTGTTGCTTGCGAAGAGTCAAGACGTACTTGCGCGCGACTATGCAAGCAGAGAGGCTTTCTGGGCTCGCGCTTCTACATGCGTACATAGGCATGAGCGTCGACACAGACAAGCGGGTCCAGAAGTTCTGCGCCAAGAAACCACGCAGATTGGCATTTGAATTCTGAACACATGTACACAAACCTTGTTTGTTTTTGCGTTAATCACATTATATATAAATAGGGAAATGCAAAATTTACGTGCACTGATTGTAACTCATAGGTCCATCTAATTTGCTTTACGGCCTGTAAAATCCAGGTCTTTTACCGGTGTAAATTCGTAAGCGAGAGCAGCAACATTCTGGTGGCGGGCTTAAAGCTGGAAAATGCCCACGAACGCCCCTGGTGTAATAATCGGATTTTGCTTTCTTGATGCTTCGGGTGACTTTATTTCGTGGATCACGGTATAAACGCCGGTGAGTGCTGCATTTATTTCCCTTGGCTTTCTTCAGGTGGTAATCGCGCTTATTCACAAGTTCTGTAATGTGAAGGTTCAACCAACGAATAGAAAAACCTCTGACCCGCCTTGTTCTTATTGAAGCATGAGCTTCCGCAACCTCTGAAAACAGTTTACTCCAGGTGTTGACGAAGTCATCAATATCTTCATTGTTGTTTAAAATCGCGCGAAATCGCGCAAGTCTACTTGCGTTTATCCGGCTGTAGAGTGTATAAAGGTCATCTGCAAAACGAATGAGTGATAAAAACTTTTCGGGAACCTCCGCAAGGTAGAAAATGTGTCTACATTAAGTCCAGCCTTCAGTTCATGCATAATTCATACCCATTTTGTAGAAATTCAAAGTTACCTCGAAATTCTTCTCATAGATTTTTGTGAAACTTTGCACGTGACTGAAGACAAACACCCAAAGTTTACGTAGCGTAAAGTATTTCCAAAGAAAATGCCGATAAGGGCAGAAATTCGATTTAGAGCTAAAACAATTTTGACGTCTTTATCACGTGATATTTATTCCGATCACGCAAAAAATAATATCATAATAAAGTTTAGTCTATGTGTAACACATGTGTTGTAATGTTTTTACAACAAAGATCATTTTGTTTTGGTATAAGAGATTCAAAGATGGAAGGTGTACCTACAAAAATACTGGGTCGAGCCACCTTAAGTCTTGGCGGCTTACAAGGTTTGATAAATTAAATAGGATTACTATCAACAAACAGAAAGTTCGGCTGCGCCCGACTGAAATAACGCGACCTACCTTTTATCACAGTTCAACTTTTAGCTACAAGCGACAAGAGTTTTTCGCAATAAATGAAACTTCCAACACGGAGCTCACAAACGCACATCTACACAGACATCTTACCCGACCCTGTCCCCCAACCAGGAAGGAAAATATGCATCGCCCGCATGGAACAAAAACGACCAAAGCGTCCGTCAAAGAGTTAAACGTTTTTCTTTGCCCCGCGCTCGTGACGTGGCGATTATGACATCTTCGACCTCTGTGTTAAGCCCGGTTGATACCTGTGATCTTAATGTCCATAGTACATGTACTCATAGTTCTCATATGACAACCTGAGCCTTGAAATGTGACTATTAAAGGCTATATATCTTTCTGAACTTCCTCTTAACTTTGTAGCCCTATCAATAGAACCAGTTCAATCGGAAAAGGAGAAAATGCAGAAGTTGGAGGACGTTTTACGAAAAAAGAGTAAAGAATTATCAACGCGTACAAATTCAGGTAAGTCTTCCTTTAGGAATAAATTATTGGTGTCATAATGACTTTTTAGGCCAATTGCAAAATTGGAAAATATCACGTTACCTTTTAACTAACTAACTGTTTGTAGTTTTTCGGGGACCAAATACCCATATTTTGGAACAAATTCGCAATACGTTGTCTCCCTCAAGCTGCAAGGGAGAAAATTTGTCATGAACGTTAAGTTTTGCAAAACGTAGTTTCTCATCAAAATTATCAGATACTAACGATCCTTGCAATGAATTTTATCAACACATGTCAATAAGGAAAAACAAAAGAATGAATAATAACCGTAATAATAATATCAATAATAATACGTGGCTTAAACCTTGACCTTTGACATCGCCTTAACGTTTGCAATGTTCAAATCGAGCCAAATCTGGAGAGCAACCGGAGAGCAGTCCAATTGTAAGTTCGTATATAGAGCAATTTGACATTGTCGGGAAAGCTCGGGAGATAAGAAATCAAGGCAGTGCAGTCGATCCTACTGTCAGGCAGCCAGCCACCATTAAGTGGCGAGTTTGTTAATTCCCGGGAACAAAACTGTCATTAGATCACTGTATTAGTAAATAGAACCACAGGACGGTTAGAGCAGTTGGAAGAGTGCCGGGCTGCTCTGTGGGAGGTCGTGAGTTCAAATTTCCTCCTGACCGCCAACCTGGGTCTCCACTCAGATGATTGCGTCATTATCCTTATCTCCTTCGTCCTCATACAGGGAGGGAAACTAGATGAACTCCCAACATTGTTCGAAAAGAGTAGGCTCTATCTGTCTTCTGCTGTCATTAATCTGGGTATAAAAAAGCTGGTGAGATGACGGACTGCATACTAAAGCTACTAAGAGTAAAGTGTACCTTTCCCAGGCTAACGTCAGTCTGATCATGTCTCACCTCTCTGATCTATCCGTGATTCACTGGCTCCAAGGGTCGAAAATAGGTACCGTTCTTTATCATCATTGTCAGGGACTAAGCAGAGGGTGGCTGCTTGTAAGAGGTTCGATTGTATTTACAGTAGGGTATGAAACGCATTCCTTAAAGGGACACAGTCAGCTATTGGACCGCGCTGACCTGGACACTACTTTTGCCAGTTTATCGAATGTACGCGTAGGATACATCTAGAAATCCGCCTCAATCTTTCCTAGTGTTTCATTCGATCCTCGATCTTTTACAGAAAACGTCTTTTTTAGCAAACTTTACTCATGCTATAACAATATTTTATCATATTTGGCTAAAAACAGTATCCAAAGGAACATGAACAGAAGAGGTGAGAAACGCGTAGGCCCCGGGGTAGAGAAATCGCCTTCGTTTACAAAAATAACAAAATAAAATAAACCAGTGACATTGGCGAGCATCATCAGAAACTCAAGACCCAAATTAAACACTCAAGCGGACTCCATCCGGGCGAAACTTTTTATTTAATTGTTAGTTTGCTCCATTTTCACGCCTCGATTTAACTTTACAAGTTTTTACATATTCCTGACACTTTCTTTTTCTGTATATATATCACCAATTCATGCTAATTTTCTTCGCATTTGATAATGATGACATGGTGTCATCAAAACGTCGTGTTATATATATTATATATATAGGAATTCACTGATGGATTTGTCCAGGGAAAGCCGAACATGGACGAATACTTCTGAATTCGATCATTAGTTGAGCTGAGAAATGACACGGAGTCTGCATGAATCATTGTCGAAGGTTCAAGGTCGAGAAAGCTTGACTTTCCAAACATATGTAACATTTCCAGCGATTCTCCAAATATATATATAACGATTATTTGCTCCTGATAACGATCGATTTCGACGTACATTTTAAAAGAACAATCAACGAAAAAAAATATATATATATATATATGTATATATATATAATGAGTGCTCTGATACGGCATAGGGTCTATAATCAGGATTTCGGCTTGTAACTAGGTGAACTCTACAAGTTTTGTTTAGAGTATTCCAGATGCGCTTCTCACTTTCTGTTTCACGCGCGTGTCTTGTGATATGCAAATCAGCTAAGAAACAATGAAATGCGCATGTGAATCAGCTGACTGTGTCCCTTTAATACCCAGGTAACTACTTTTCATACAGTGAATTAAATATTTTATTGTTATCTTTATATAAGGCACAAAGATTTTGCAAGGCGAACCCAAAATACCTTCCAATGACTGCAACTTTATTGGCCGCGATAAAGAGGTTGAGCAGATCGCAAACCTTTTGAAGACCGAGTCAACCCGTATCATCTCCGTCTATGGCCCACCAGGATCTGGCAAATCTGAAGTTTCAAAAGCAGTGGGACAAAATCTCAAATCCCAAGGAAAGGCAATTTATCATATTGACCTTATCAACATTGACAAAGAGGACGACCTTATATCAGGCATTCTGCGCTTTTTCTGCGATCAGCGTCTGGGACCATTAAACGCCACTGACTTCCTTTTGAAACAGTTTAGCTTAATTGAAGATTCTGTCTCACCTTGTTTCATTCTAGATAATGCCGACTGCTTATTGCAATCAGAATCAAGAGATCGCTTTATTCACTTGATAAGGCAGATTTTAACAAACTGTGAAACTGTAAAAATTCTGATTGCTTCGAGGGAATCATCCGAGTTTACAACGTTACAGCCGCTAGGAATAAAGATAGTGAAAGTAGCATTAAATTTAGATCACGAATCTTCTGAGAAACTAGTGCGGAAATGGTTTCCTTATGCCTGTGATGCAAACTGTAGGAATATCGCAAATTTTTGTGGACATATGCCTTTTGCCATTCGGCTATTTTGCAACAATATGCCCCAAAAGGAAAAGTTGCCTTTAAACCAAGCAATAGACAACTTCATCCGTTTGATTAAAAGTGATCTTTCTCGGATGGATGATCAAGAGGAATTAAAACATGACAGACTGAATTTCATCTTGGAATCATCATACCAGACACTGTCACCGCAAAACCAAGAACACTACTTATCCTTGTCCGTGATTCCTGGCATTTTTTCTGTGGACGTTGCTGCAGCTGTGTGGGAAATATCAGTGGATGATGCTGAACGGACCCTGAGGAGCTTTCAGCGAAAGTCACTTATAGAATCGTACTTGAAAACAGGATCATACAAAATTCCCAAAATTCTTCACCTATTTGCGAAGCAAAAGGGAGAACAGCAAATGAAGGAAGTTCTTTTCAAGTCGAAAGCCCGATTACGGCAATTCTATATCTCGCTTTTCACTACCCTCAATGAACGCTTTCTTTCAGGACAGTCCAAGTCCGCTTTCATGGATTTTTATCAACACAAACAGAATATCATCTCAAGTCTAATTGACGGTTGCTCAGACGGTTCAACACGCGACAATGTTTTTAAAGCCCTGACTCAGGGAATGTTGTTTTTAGACACGGTTTTGTGGAGCGACCGAGCTTCCTTTGACAAAATCTATGATACCGCGTTAACTAAGGCAACACAGCATGATAATATGACCAACTACAATCACTTGTTGCTTGCGAAGGGATTCAGTGAAGTAGCTTGGCGATCAGAAGAAGGAGAAACATTGCAGCTGCTTTCTTCTAAAGCAAACGAAGTTCTGGCCAGCAGTTCAGATGAACAGAAAGGAAAATTATTTTTCTGTCTTGGAATCCACAAGCTCTCAAATGGACATATCAGGGATGGTGTTGAAAATCTCAAAGAGTCTCTCGCGCATTTAAAGGATACAACTGATCCCACGCTGAAAATCTTAAAGACCATTATGTTTCAGATTGTTGCCATATATTATGAATCAACAGCCAATGAAACTGAGGCTACCAATTTTTTCAAAAATGCAAGAGACGAGTGTAAAGCTTGGAAGAACTATCACCTTTTTCTTAGCGCGAAAGAGAAAATAAACACTGATGAACAAAATCTGCCGCTGGTGTTGGAGGTACATTTCCTTATTACCAAGGCAACCAAGCTTTTCTCGTCAGCTGAAAGAATGAAATCCTTTGAAGAGAATGTTCTCCAGATGAAAGAAAATACTGATCCAAACCTCCTCTCATATACTAAAGGTGGTTCATTTTATCTCCATCGGTTTATCGCTGGTGTACTTGCAGAGATGACCAGATACGAAGAAGCAATCCAATTAATTCAGAATTTAATCGATGCTCAGGAGAAGGTTTTAGTCAACGATGTAAATCCAGTGGACCAAGCCGAGAGTAGCAACGATGACCACAAGAAAGCATTGACGAGAAGCTACTCGTACCTCGCTGTTCTTCAATCACGAATCAAAGATTACAAGGTAAGCGTTGAGTCAGCGAGGCGCGCTCTGGACTATACAATAGACCTATGTGGCGAGGAACATTCAGACACAGCCGACGGTTATCATGAACTAGCGAACATCATGAGGACCCTAGGAGATTGTAATTCAGCTTTACTCTTTCACCAGCGTGCACTTGACATTCGGTTAAATCTTCCTGTAGAAAACCCCTTAAAAGTGGCTGCTAGCTATCATGAATTAGGGGTAACACAATGGGAAATGAAAGACTATTCCTCAGCGTTGCAGTCTCATGAGCAGGCACTTCAAATCAGATTAGAGAATCTGGGTGATAAGCACAGAGACACTGCGAAGAGTTTTCATGAGTTAGGAGTTACACAGTGGTTTCTGGAGAAATACGAGTGTGCACTTGACTCACACGAGAAATCACTATCAATCGTACAAGATGAGATAGGAGAAAATTCAATTGCAACGGCAGACAGCCTCCATGAAATAGGAAAGACATACTTCTGTCTGGGAGACTACCATGCGGCTCTACATTCACATCTGGATGCATTTAGTACCAGATTAGATGTTCTAGGTGAGCATCACACTGACACTGCCAACAGTTGCTATGAAATTGGTGTAACGCAGTTTGAAATGGGATGGTATCACTCCGCTCTTGAGTATCACATGCGAGCACTGAAAATAAGACACGTACTGTATACAGACACACCGCATGCAGAGATTGCTCAAAGCTACTACCAATTAGGACGCACGCAATATCAGATGGAAAACTTTGACCAAGCTGTTGAGTCTCTCAACTGTGCACTCTCCGTTAGAAGAGATCTACAGCAAGAACAACACATTGATACAGGCGACATCTTTTATGAGCTGGGAAGAGTCTTTCATCGCAAAAATGACCACACGTCAGCTTTTGTAATGCACCAGTTTGCTCTTGGTATCCGAAAGTTTAAAGTGGATAAAGAAGACGCAACAGTTGGCGACAGTCTGTTTCAGCTGAGTCTACTACAGAGCAAACGTTGGAGATTTAACTTGTCTCTTCAGTTGCTTAAACGAGCTCAAGACATCTGGTTGAAATGCGTTAACACCAAGCATAAAGGCACTAACAGTTACGTCGAGACAGGCAGCGCTCTGACAAAAGATGGTCATTCACTTGAGCATGCCATTCGAATAAGGACGGAGAAGACTGCAAAAAAAGTAAAAGAGGTAGAGGACTTTCCCTACGAGAGGCAATTAAAGGAATTACTATCGCAAGATTACAAATCATCTCTTCAGCTGCACAATCATGTATCAACGATTATTCTTGATTATCCATTAGATGTGCAGAAACACAAAAATTCATTAAGGAAACTTCTTTGCAGATTAAAAGAACAACTTCTAAAAGAGGCAAGTCGTTACTTTGACCATGGAAACAAAGCAATCGATGCAGGTGACCTGGTTATCGCACTACATTTGCATCAGCGAGCTCTTGACTTAAGAACGACGCTGCTCAGTGAAAGGCATGAAGATACAGCCACCAGCTACTTTTCAGTGGGAGAAGTACAATATGAAATGATGGACTACACTAAAGCTCTTCAGTCACATCAGCGAGCACTTGAAATAAGACGTGAGGGACTTGGTGATAACCACCCAAAGACAACCAAAAGTTATAGGCAACAGGCAATTGGCAACAGACAATACAGATTGGGAGATCACTTTTCAACCCTTTATTCACACCAGAGCGCACTTAAAATTTAAGACGTGAAGCACTTTGTCTTGAAGCTGACCACCCAAACACAGCTAACAGCTACATAATAATATTGGACGCACCCATAAATCATTACGAAACTCTATTCCAGCCTTTCAGTCGCTTCAGCGAGCACTTATAATAAGAGGTGAAAAACTAGGGGATAACCACCCAATCACAGCTCGCAACTATAAAAACAGTGGAAAAACCGCCCAGATAGAATTAGAAAACTATACGTCAGCCCTTCATTTACTCCAGCGAGGTCTTGATAGCCTGCGTGATTAGCGTGTGAGTGCCTGCCTCGTACCCAGACGTCTCTCTTTTGATGAAAATGTGCGCCCTTGCGGTTCATCACCAGTCACTCGTTTCGCGCTCGCCTCTGCCATGCGAAAAACGACGCGCCTGAGGAGGAGGCTGGTGTGAGTGCTGTTTTGGCGGCGGAGCCGCTAGAAGAGTGGGAATAACCAGCCAAAGACAGATGACAACTATAATGGCCTTGTTGTCATATAAGAAGAACTAAAAGATCCTACTTCAGCGCTGTAATCACATCAAAAGGCACTTGCAATATTACGACAAACACTGGGGAATAACCACCCCAAAATATCTGACATTTATCATAACATGAACATTGGACTCACACAGGACAGCAGGACGACAGTAGAAGACTATACATCATCCCTTCAGTGACACCGGCGAGCTCTTGAAATAACACGTGGAACACTAGGGAATGACCATCCACACACAGCTGACAGCTATAATAACACGAGCCTGATTACTCAACTAAAATTGGAGGGGTATACTTCAGCTTCAGCCAAGCGATTATTACGCATAACAACCAGCTATAATAATATTGTTACTGCATCAGAACCATTGAGAAAATATTCTTCAGCCCTATAGTTGCACTAGTGAGCACTCAATGCAACACCGTCCTGAAACACTAAGGCATAAAACCCAGAAACAGCCGACAGCTTTAATAACCTCAACGTCAAAGGGGAGAGGTGAAAGACTATAATTCAGTTCTTTTTCAAATCGCTCGAGCTGGTACTTGACATAAGGCGTGAAAAGTTTGGGGGTACCCAACCACACACTGGCAGCTGACAGCTTTGATTTTGTGAGATGAACGAAACATTTAAAACAGTTCAGCAATACAGAACATCTGTGCGTTGCATGGAATTGTATTTGAAAGGCGTCAAGTCTTTGGTGAGAAACATTCTTCGGCATCCTGGAACTTCCAAATTGAGCGCACGCAATCAATAGCATTGGAATCTTGAAATGGACTAGGTTGCAGAAACAGCGTCATTAGGGACTTTAAGATCCAACGACGCGACGACGACAAGAACCTTACTTAAAAAGTGAACTTGCGTTCTTTCAATTTTTATCGAAATCATTCCTACCCACTTTCTTTATCGAATGTAGGCGAACCCTCCTGAGTTGAATTCCCAGGGACCATATCCAAGTTCAGAAAAAGAAATTAAATTTCGTCGTTGCTTGTTTACGTTCTCCATAAAACGCGAAATTAGGCATTTTCACGTCGAAATGTACAAAAAAGTGCGATGCACTTGCAAAGTTGTTGTTTGGTTATAAAACCTATTGTTTTTTTTTACGTTCTCGTTGCCGTCTACAACATAACTTTGAATCGTAACTTTTAATGTGATGTCCAATTCTGCACGTCAGCATTTTTCGTACCTTGCTCACCACTATTACACTGGTATCCAGCAAGTAAATTTCACTTTAGTTAATAGTTAACGTTTTCGTTCATATTCGGTTAGCAAAGCCACATGTTATTGGTCCACCAGGTCATGAAACAAACTTGCAGGTTAAGGTAGTTCGCTGCTTCGATTTTTGATCAATATCTTTTCAGAGCTTAAGTTGTAAGCTTTATAGGAAGTGTTATAATGTAAAAACCAATTGATTTTTGCAGTTTTCTCAAATATGGATTTTTGCGTCGCTGAAGGTTAAATTGTTTCTTTGTGTTGTTTTTGTTTATGTTTTTTGCCGTTCTCGTTGCCGTTGCAATTTGGCACTACACAATTTTATTTTTTGCTTGAGTTAAACTTAATGTATGTTAACGAGAGCTTCGCTTTCAGCCCTGGCTAAATAACAATTATTCACCGAAGTGGAGGTGGCTAGTGATGGATATTTACCTTGGCGCTAACGCGGCTTCGGTAAATATCCATCACTAGCCACCTCCACTTCGGTGAATAATTGTTATATATTAGTCGTATGGTCAGCTCTACCGTTTTCCGTACACACGTCCTCTTTTACATAAGATTATATCGCAACTCTCGGAAGAATGTAATTAAATGTGTTTAACATTTTATTGTATAACTTAGGTTAAAAATTGCAATATTTAGTCTCTCTTTTACCATAGGTAGCCCACATGGTAGCCCAAGTGATTAGTAGTGCTTGTATGGTGTGTTGGTTACGCGACAGTCAAAAGAACCTACGACTGCGAATTATAAGCGAGTATCAAAGAAATATTGCCGTAGGTTACTTCACCTTACTTTCAAGGAGTTTTGCTTCCTGTGTGGTTTTCAGGTTGAGGTTTGACCGTTGCATTTGGTTCACCAGGGGCGTGGCCAACTTTTCGACTAGTTGTAGGCCTTGCTGACTTTCATTTTCCACATATCCAGAAAATTGTACGCATGACTAGTACGCACTGACTACACCGAGCCTTTGAGATCTAACAACGCATAATAATTTATTACAAGCGGTAGAGTTATCAAACCAAAAATTTGCAGGCCCGGGCCTACAGCTCTATGGGCTAGCTACGTCCCTGTTAAACAGAACATGCTTTATAACCTCCCGCCACTTCGTTCCTTTCCCGATCGACGGACGCCACTTAAATAGAGGCGCGATTTAAATTTGTGTTCTCCTTCTCTGATACTTTTACTGTTTCATTTCCGTTCAAACGCTAATACTGCTTAAAAAATAGTGCAAGATAACTCTGTTTTTCGAAACTTTAAAAGTGCGTTTCAAGCATTAAATTTCTTTTTCAAAGCAATAGCAAAGTAAAACAAGGTTAACTGAATTTAAATAAAGTAAGTAAAGTAATACCGATTAGAATTGTTAGTAATTGTAAGCTAGTAATTTTAAGTTTCTGAAAGTCAAAAGTTTCCATTTTTATTTGTATTCATAGATCTACTACACCAAGAAATAATATTAGCTACCCGGTTGGGGGAAAAAATTGATTACAAAACACTCTCACCATTGTACTTTTTGTTATACAGTCCTGGCTACGAACCTGTTCAAGTGTTGAATAGCACTATCCAGTAGATAAGTGATTACAGAAACCAATTGCGTTATCCACTGGTCAAAGATTCATCCAGTGGATAGCGTTATCCCTCCAGCTTTTGAAAAACCGGGGCCTAGTCCCTGTTGACGCTTAAAAGCTTAAGCGCATCCGCTTGCAACTATATGAGAGATAAGACTCATTTATCAGCGTTTATTACCATGTTTAGATCAAAATCAAGAGGATCGAAATGCGAATGAACGAAGACTATATGACCCCCTATAGACGAGATAAAAAACGAAGGTGTGAAACATAACCTTAAAGTGCGGAGAACAAAAGAATGATATAACTAAGTGAAAAGTTCTTTCGGAATGGAGTCTGGAAACCTACTGATGCAAGAAAACGTTGGCAGTCACGTGACCGTATGTACATACGTCCGCTCCAACATGTAAGCCGGGGTTAAAATTTCGCATTCAAGTACCCCCGCTTGAGTAAATTATAAGGATATTAACGAGAGCTTCGCTTTTAGCCCTGGCTAAGTCTATATATTATGTTTCACTAATTGATCGCTTCTCGTCCTTTGAACGAGGCAGCTAAAAGAAGCGAGAAGCGATACTGACAATTTGTCCACCATAAAGTTATAATCGTGCCCTTTCTCCTTGACTTGTGGTATTCAGAATACTGTCGACGCGCTCAAAATATGCCACTGTACCAAGCAATAGGACTAAACTCTTCGTTTCCTACAATACAGTACATAGAGTAGAAAATGGAGACCCTCAAAAATTCGGTTTCAAATCATTTCATAAAAATCGCTCGAAACCGCAACAGTTATCAAAGAATTTCATACAAATCCCTGTACTTCAACTGATGCTTAATCAGCCAAGAGGCTAATAGTGTTGGGGGTAGTCCTTAGCTCTCTGTCTGATCGCACTCTCTTTCATTCTCATCCCCCAATCCTTCCCCAAAGTTTCTGGTTAAGGGTTAAGCATTTCCCCTGCGATCACCCTCTAAAGTTCTACCACAGGTAGCCGAAGCTTGAATATGGGTATCTTTACTGAAACAAATTTGAAATTGCAGAGGATACACGCCCTTTTTTATTTCCAAATACCTAGATCGATTACACTGTTCATCCTACTCTAGCCCTATAGGGGACTAGTTCTACGTGTAACCTTGCATTTTCAGTTGTCTGTATTGTACTGAATACGCCTTCTCAGCAAGAGATAATGGAGCCCCAAAGCTTTCAGATTAAGGCATCATATCACCATACTTATCATTTATTCATTTTCTCACAGTATCAGAGATTTTGATTCTGATCTGCTGTATTACAACTGCTGTTGCAAAGCTTATTTGAGAACTACCATTTCAATCTCGACAGGTTCGTCGGTTTCGGTCAACAAGGCTCCTGGTTTGACTGATGTAAGTTTGATTTTGAGCTGCGAGTTACTATAGTCCGGTGGGGTATTATCATCCAAATCTTCCTCGTCACTTATAAACCCCGAGGATTCCGGTCCCCTACTTCCCCGGCTATTAACGCTAAAGATCTTCTCCATGCTGCTCTGAAACCGCTTCAGTTTTCTCTCGGAGTCTCGTGACCTGCCCAGGCGAGCAAAAAACCGTCTCAGCCCTCGTCGAATCCTTGAAGGGAGACTACGAATCCTGCAGTGACGTAAACAATGTTATTAGTCTGGACTCTCTAACAAAAGTGTTAGAGTAGGGAGGCCTAGGAAAACAAGCAGCGAACAAACAAGTTCCTCAACATATTTTTGCCGTAGACTTTCATCTTTTCTCAGTGACCATTTCGTTATTAATGAGCCTTAATTTAGTAGAATTTTGGTAGAATGGGACATACACTACATAACCGTGACGTGTAGAGCCACATATATATTCAACACCCCCAACCCCCACCTCCACGTTATAAAGGGATAGAGTATTAAACGCATGTCTTCTTTTAATTTCCTAATTAAAATACCGTATTTAGTAGAAAGAGCTTCCTTTTCGAAAAAGCACTACACACTCCCGGCAACAATGTAATAGGACAACTACTTGAAGTAACTTTCGAAACCTTGCCGAAACGTTTTTTTTTATTTATTCTTTTTTTTCTGTCCTTATTTTTTTAACTAATAATAAAGAACAATAAGAAAAAATTAAGTCAGTTATTGGCGAAGTTTTAGATAAGTGTCGCCTTCAGCAAAGGCAGTATTGTCAAGTCGAATTTTTGCGCTGCAGCGCGTTTTCGACTAAATACGGTAGTTCTCTTCCAAATTTTTTTGCCAACGTCTTTCTATAACAGACAAACCAACGGAAAAATTCATTTTAGCAAGGCTAAGCGCATTTTTTATGGTTATGGTATGGTCATATAATGCCATAAATCGCGTCAGATTGAGTCAGTTAGCGTGAAACAAAACTCAGTTTTGTGTCCGTCCATAAAATTATCACAGTATTTTACAACAAATAGAGGGAAACTTGATCACGGGGTACATTAATTCTCGCCTGCTCCAGTCTCTAATATAGTGGAGATGACGCGTTAGTAAAAGGCCCGCGAGAATATGAGCGCGTGATTTGGGTTTTATTTTCGTACTCGCACTTTCTCAATTTCGTGGACCCGACTATCTCGGAGCATGGAACAGGCTGTTAGGTACATTTTGACGTTCGCCATTTGAAGTGAACGTGATTCAGAATTTATCTCTACTTATCTCCGCAGAAAGCCTTTCTTTTTCTTTCCTTTATTTTTAGCCTGTTCCAGGCGTTCAGAGATCTTTAGGTTGTGGGGACGGCCGGCGCAAAGAGATGTAATGACCTTTTGAAAACGAATCTCACAGGCGTTCCTTCCTCCTCCTTCTCCCTGAGCGCTTTCCACTTAGTCAAAATTTCCGGCCCGGCGTTAAATGGAACACGTTTCGTCGGTTCGTCCCACAGAAAAATTCCCAGAAAAAGTGGAAAATCTAAAAGGGTGGGCCCATTTTCCCGGTTGGAATTTCCGAACGGAATTTCGTGTTCCATTTACACGTTTCTCGTAGTTTGTACCAGTCCCAGGTCCACGGCAAGAAAATCTGTCGGGCACCGCGATGTACCGGGTTTACGACCAAATGGAACAACTTTTTACCAATCGAAAATTCCACTTTTGCTCCCACCGAAATTTCCAGTTTTTTTTTCCTAAATGAAAAGCGCTCCCTGTCTCCTTGTTGTTTCCCCCTGCTCCCTAACTTCTCGCCGCACTCTACTATCTCAAAGACCCGAACAGGCTAATTTTTAGAGCGGGTAAATCCTATTTTATCCTACTTAACTGTTTTCCTATACTGCGCAGATTCCGCTGCAATCTTGGAAGAACAATGTCCATCTTGACAAGAACAGCTGATTCTCCACTAAAATAAACATTAAAACCGGTCCAAAGCTAAAATTCTAGTCAATGAATTATTTCCAAACTCCAGTAAAACATTCTTTAAAAGTGAGAAGACTTACCTTGCAAATGGCTTTTTCTTTAACTGTGGTTTTTACTGAAAAAGTCATACTTGACCTTTATAAAGGTCCACTGAAATAAGATGTCATTTCTCTGCGTAGTATGGACAGTTTAGAACGAACAAATTGAAATGACGTCACAATAGCAATGTCACGCGAAAGCTACAGGTCATGCCACGAAGGAATGCTAGGATTGGCGTAGCAAATTTCGTCGCCAGAACCTTTAGTACTCTTTTCCAGCGAAACAAGCATCCCTGTTGCTGATCGCAGGATCGCAACCTCGGGGAACAAGATTGGGGTGTGTTTGCGCACTTGTACAACTTTAACTAAAAATATATAGAAAAATCTCCCCATGTGAGGAAATTCCAGAAAATTTTTCCTTGCGAAATCCGGAATCCTCGGCCTTGGAATCTGGAATACAACTGTTGAAATCCGGAATCCGGAATCCAAGATCCACTGAGTAAAGATGGAGAATCCAGTAATTTGAATCCGGAATCCACGGCGCGGAATCCAAAATCCAAGACTGTCTCAGATTTCCTTGCATGGGGCGAGAAAAAATGACGAAAAAAAAGGTAAATTTGTGTTTATTTGCGTTTGCAAGTAATTTTTTCAAACAAAATGTAGTTTTTTTGCCTCATTTCACCACACAAAATCGTAGGAAGGTCCGTGGTCACCGTTGCCTTAAGAACACAGTCAAACGTCCAAGATGTTTTCCACAGACTGATAAGGAGCAAAGTTGGAAAGCTGTGCTACCACATGGAAATTGCTGGATACGACCCTGGCAAGAACGCTTATAATTACCTTAGATGGTTTTTCTTGTGAGTTAAAAATCAGTTAATACTAAATGCGTTTGTTCTGGCCTGTCTAAAAATCGTTTCCACGCTCGAGTTCGTTAAGAAAGTTGGAGCGAGAAGGGAAAACAGGAATAAATAGGAGGTTGGAGGGAAAAGGGAAAGTGCTTCCTCTTCTCCTTTGCCCTTCATGCTCTTTCATTTCTTTTATGACTTTACTATTTCCTTTTTTGCTCGCTTTCTTTCCAGCTGAAACTCTTGCTACGCAACATACAGGCTACATTTTTTTGGATACAACAGACCTAAAATTCTTTCTTCCTTTCTACCTTTCTATCGAGCGCAAACTGAACAAAGAGAAATAAGCCATATATAAAAAAGAAAACGAAGAAAAAGTCGAAAAGGAGGTCCTGTCTGGTGAAGACCAAAAAGAGCGGCAAAATGGTATCCCCGCGAAATTTTGCCCAGCGGATTAATTCACTTCAAATGTGCCCATGAGCTTGAGAAATGGCGGACGGACTTAAAATTTCCGTGCAATTTAGGTGAGATTTCCTCTAAGAATTTGATCACAAGAAACGTTACAAAAGCCGAGAACTTTTCATGATAGTTTTCTCTTTGGTTTAGTGGTGGAGCCGAGCTTTTATTCAACAAAGTGAAGGAACACGAGGTGCTTTTACCGAAGGACGAGAATCCATGTGAGTAAGATTTGCCATTTCAATGGCAGATGATTTACACCGCAACTGTATGTCCAGTAGCGGGATACGATTTTTAAAATACTTTATGCCCGGAAGACGAGTATAAGTATTAATTTCTACTTGCAGTTATCGCATAAGAAGTCAAAGAATAGTCAGATCAGGAAATTTGAATGGGGCAGTGTAAAATGCAGACTGTAGACTGATTGCGGACTATTGTTTTTAGGGTTAGAACACAATGGGAGTATTGTTGTCACGTTCTAATTCGCATGGTGAAAACAGTAGTGCGCAGTCTGCATTTTACACCAACCGGAATTTGAATGGTCAGACTGTTAGTGTAAAACGCAGCCTGCAGACTATTATTTTCACCATGCGAATTAGAACGTGACAATAACAGTCCCATTGTGTTCTAACCCTAAATAAACAATAGTCCGCAGTCTACATTTTATACAGCCCCATTGTCAGGTAGGGAATTCCATTTTGTATCCTCTCCTGCCCATCCCCCTCCCCCACCCCACCTCCCCAAAGATGGCTGGCATCCAAACCCTCAATTTTTTGTTGACATCCGTTGAAAAATTAACTTCCAAGAGTTTGGATTTTGTTGGCACTTTTGAAAATATGTCCAAAGGGTTCTGTCAAGAGAATATTGAAAACCCCTTTTCAAAATCCTGCCATCCTCAGGGGTGGGGCAGTGTGTGGATAAAATGTCCAAGTTCTAGTGAGTGACTGTAAAAAATCTCAAACAAAGGTTCTTTTAGACTTTTGAAAAAGTCCTTTAAGGCTGCTTTGCATCCTATAAAGTGTGCTAATTTACAGCTTTTTTGCTGTTAAAATTGTGAGGTACACTTGTGGTTTAGTCTAAACCCTAAATCCCCAATCTTAGTTCACTTTATCCGAGTACCTGTAGAAGTAAATATGAAGATGCGACAAATGCAGATCAGACTAGCAGTCATTTAGTGACATGAAAACCAGGATCTGCTACAGGGTCAGTCAGATTCTGCCTTTGTGCACGATTTTATTATGAGCATACTATTATAAAGTTTCATGTTAAACCAAGTTCTTTTCTTTATTGATTTTACAGGGAATATTGGGAGATTGTTGATATGGATTAAAGATAATTTGCTGAAAGAAAGACCAGAATTGTTTCTTCAAGGAGATTCAGTGTAAGAGCCTTAAAAAAATTTTCATTCTTTTGAAGTGAAAGGAACTTGATCTTCTTCTGAACTTGATCTTCTTCTGTAGCTTTGAACCTCTTTTCCACCCCAGTGTATATGTAAATCTGGATGATGTCATATAAAAACCAGTAATATACTCTTAGAGACACTTTAGTCAGTCCCAGTAGTCTAATTGTTGTATCTCCCATGGAGAGCCTCTTTCAATGTGTAGACACAATAATATGAAAACCATTACTTTATCCATTTTTTGTCATTACGATATTATTGTACATTTAAAAATGTACAATGTAGATACGTCATGTTACTCCTGTAATGCACATCTTTTCTAAGGAAATTCTCCTCAAACCTTGCTTTTATGGACTGTTACTACTACAGGCACCAACTTGTGGTCCCAGTAGTGTATTCTGCAATAACAGGAGTTGATATTATTTTGGTCATCCTGGGAGTCTCTCTACCTAGCACATGAAATGATCAGATGTTATTTCCATACATGTAGTAGACAATGACCACTGTAACTGGTCTAACTGATTGTGCAGGCTTTTTCACTTCTACATGATTTCTACCTCCAAGAATTGCAGTATACCATGAGCAAACCCCAGAGAAGGGGGACACTTTTATTTGGCCTAGACAGGTATATAAAATGTATGTGCCGCCGAACAGGGTATGATTTTTAGATTCTTGAGTCTTAAATGTGGTATACAATTTCACTCTTGTTTTTTTTAGCATTTTGAACAGGGTGTTTTTTTGGACCGGAAGCGTTAAAAAGAGTGTGAAGGCTGCCATTGAGCGGTCTTCTTAAGTGGTACCACAATGTTTTTTCCAAAAAAGTTAGTTTAAAGAAATACTGTGTGCAAAACAAAGTGAATCAGGGTCATGAACATAGGACACTTGTCTTATATACGGTTTGAAAGCCTCAGCAGCGAACCTTAACCCAAACTTCCCTTGAGTGCTCTCCTGGGAGAACAAACTTTGAACATGTTGAAAAAGTCTCTATAAGTCACCCAGTTATTTGTTGTTTTGGGGTGTTAAAAGATTTCTGGCTGGTAACTTCGAAAGGTACTGTATTTCATAATTTTCATTCACTTTTTTCTTCTTTATCTCTTTACTTTTTTGTAGACGACCTGGCATATTGGTGCTAATAAATGAGACTGATTGGGAGCTGTTGGTATGGCCATAAACTGAGAGATAACTGTTGTTATTGCTGTTGTTTACTTTTTCTTTTTTGAATATTAATATCTACTAGCCCACTTTTTCTGTTGGTTATAGGGAGAGTTGGATTATGAGTTGCAAGAAAATGACAGCATTGTGTTTATATCCACTCTTCATGGAGGGTAGAATTGAGAATCCAAGAGAAAAGCAAGACAGACTGGAGNTTATAGGGAGAGTTGGATTATGAGTTGCAAGAAAATGACAGCATTGTGTTTATATCCACTCTTCATGGAGGGTAGAATTGAGAATCCAAGAGAAAAGCAAGACAGACTGGAGACTGGAAAGACAGTTTCATGGGACTGGTCACACAGAACAGCACTGCAGTCTTTCCTTGTAACTGCACCACAAAAAGGTCTAGCTCCTGAAATAAGCTTAGGAGTTTTGGAAAAAGCAAGTTACTTGCATTAACCCATGTGATACATGTCATCCATTTCTTTCAAGATGTATAAAAAAGAAAGATAAATTTGTTCAAGTATTATTTTGATAAATCCAGCAATGACAGATTACTCAAAAATGAACATTCTTAAGTAGGAAGAAACTATTAATTTTTATAAAATTTAGGTGCTACTAGTGCAGCCAGTTAGTGTTATTGGCTCAAGATTTTTTATTGCAGGATTTAAACTCAAAAGTAAAACTAGAACAAACTGTCAATGTCTACCCTATAGGTTCCTGTAACGGAGAGAACTTAGGTCAGCTGTCTTCTGTGGCAAATTGATCAAGTTCAGCATTAAAAATATCATAATAAATAATATATAAACAATGAGTGACTGGTTACTGTAGGTTGAAAAAAAATATAGCTGAGGAAAGTGTATTGTTATCATGTGATGAGTCTTTGAATGACTCAGGCTGTTGCCAAATGCAACATGCACAGATTTTGTTGCAAAAAGAAGAACTTCCTTCTACTTTCTGCAAAAACTTTTTGCAACCTTCAACAACCTAATGGTTGCAAGACAGGCAGGTGTGATTCATGGGTGGTAAAACGCACATCGCTTTTCAACCCATTTTGCAGCAATGTTGCAAAACAAGTGGTACATTTTTGTTGCCTGTTTTCAAGTACCTTAAAAGAACGATAGGCCATTTTTGAGAAACAAAAATACCTAGATGAAGTAGGGCTGTCACGGGAGGGCCGGCAATGTCCCGCAGCGACAACCGGCAATTTGATCCCTGGCTACTTTCATAGGAAACAATAGCAAAATAGAACCAAAAGAACTTCCTAGCTGCTCAATTTCCTGACTACTAATTTTGGATAATCTGACCCTGAAGTGTTATCTTGTGAAATAGCAGGGACATGGCATGAGTTTTTGAGGGTGTATACACAAGAAGAAAAGTTAGAGCTTTAAGGTGCTCCAAACTTGGGGGGGTCCACCACCATTTGTTTTCCAATTTTTGTCTGTTTTGTCCCTAGCACTAGGATCTTCCCACCACTCAGCTATGAAGATCCAGTACATTCCTTGGCATGTAAACTGAAAACAGAAAACATATGGCGCTAGGATGATCTGCCTTCTAGGATCTTTCTCCCTCCATGTAAACATCCCTAAAATTAGGTTTATGAGAGGGGGGTGCACAAACTTGCCCCCCATGACTTTGCAACACTGTAGTGTTAGTTTTCAACTTATTACAGTTTACCAATATTGAGGCACTCCTTCTAGCAGAATCCACATAATTGTGCTAACTGTTATATGTCTAAAATTCAAAAGAAACACTGGTCAATCGGCTCAATGCAAATAAAATCAAAACTTTCACAGTTGGTAACCCTGCTTCATTTATTATCTTCCAGGCGCTTATTACCTTCCCCCATACTCATCCTATACCCCTCCATAATCCTCACACTATGGAGTTGACTGTATCAAAGGTCAACTTCAAAGAAAGTACAGTACGGAGTTTCAGGAATGACATGGTGTTGGGACTTTTCTTTGCTGAGATGTAAGTAGAGCAGTGGACACCTCTCCTTCCAAATAACCTTCACTTTGCTCATAAAACAAAGGGAAAATTGTACATGAAAACACCTCCACTTACAGAACCAAACGAAGAGGCAATGAACAAAAGCCCTTTGTTAGCAGGGACAAGTGACAATTTGCAATGCCACGACTGGTTTTCCACCAAATGAGGTCTGAGAAACAAGCACTGAAATTCCACACTGATGATGCATCACTACCCAGATCAGGATAGTGCATGTGAGTGGTCAAAGCAAATTTGCCATGTGGCATGACCAATCAGATGCACTACCCAGATCTCTGTAGCCTGCGGTGGAGAGAAGCGACAACCAGAAATACGTCTGCGTCCAAAGGCTAAGATCTACGTAGTGACATGTCATCAGTATTGAATTTCTGCCCCTGTTTCCCAGACTTCATTTCGTGGAGAAAACCAGTGGCAACATCATAGAAATGTCAGCTGTTTTCTCAGGCTAGCATGGACTCTGCTAGAGGCATTTGCCTGATTGAATATTATTTAGGGAATGAAAGACTCTAACTACAAGGGTACAGGGCTCAAAATATGTTCTGCTAGGTCAACCGGAACAAGTTGGGCTAGTAAGTTTCTCAACCTCACTAACCCAATGGACAAGAGTTCAAGAAAGTCATCTGGTATATTTTGTAAATATATTAGGGAGCTTAAGCAAAGACATTTTTGAGAAACGCACGTCAACTGGAAGTGGACCTCATTCATTAGCCTGCAGTGCAGGCGTGTTTTGGGTGGGTGAAAGCTTGTTGTAGCCACCATCTTTGATTTTATGACAGAGGTATAATATTTGGCAAAATCATCTCTAAGAGAATAAACACACTGACTAATACAAATTTGGTAGCCTCACTTCCGGTTGATGTCATTTGTTCAAAAACGCCTTTGCTTAAGCTCCTTATTACTAATCAAGACAAGCAAACAATGGCCCCCTGAGGTGAGCAAAATGCAAGAGCTGCTTGTTTGAAGAACAGCCTGGAATTCAAGTTTTTTTTTCAAGTACTGTAACTCACAAAAAAAAACAAGAAACACAGACAAGAATATCTACACAACATTTTTATTGACAGGCAGCTGATTTACTCCTTCACAGCATATTTCCTAAGTGAGAAGTGTGTTAGCTTCTTCTGCTGTTTCAGGGTCTTCAGAGAGGCTTCATGCTTGGTGAGGGCACGCCTCATAGCACGGGTCTTCTTGGGCCTGAGGTCAAGAGGTTTAAATTTCTTGGTTTTGTAGAACTTTCGCAGGTTCTCACGCTGAGAATGGCTGATGACAGTCAAAACACGAGCAATGGACTTTCGTACAAGTTTTCTGCAACAAAAGTAATTCTATCAGTAACAATGTACTGAAGTAAGGTATCTAAACAACAATTATGAGAGTGTCAGTGATGTTCAACTGCCAAATAAGTAATAAACAGGACTGGCACAAAGTTTGTCCTGTATGAAATTGAAATAATTTTTTCCCATTCATTGTGCAAGCTGATTTGGCTGTAAAAGTCAAGTTACTGTACTCTTCATTAACAAGCAGCCACCACCAAGGAAAGAAGATCTGACAAAATACTGTCATCAGAAGTAATCAGAAATGAAACTGTTTGGATTTTGTAAAACTTAAAAAATGCCAGGTGTATTACGTTTATAACCTTCTCACATGAAACACAGCTAAATGCTTCTTTTAGTTTATGTACTGAGGTGAATTATTCAAAAACCTTATGAACTTCCAAAAAAAAAGGAGGTATAATATTAAACTCCAACAATAGTTCCCAAAAAGAAGTAACAAAAAAGTATCATTTTTAACACACTCTACTCACAACAGTTTTGGAAAAAGTATTTTTAGCCAAAACCAGGAGGAGCTGTAGCACCAAATACAAAGAAAAAGACAAAATTTGCCTTGCCAGTGTTTACTGGTAGGTAGAGAACTATTTTCCTGCTGAATTTGCAACAATTTGTGAAAATGCACTAAACATACATTTGTATTCCTGAAAAACATTTATTTACAAAAATATATTATCATTTTTATTCATTTGATTTACTAAAACAATAATTATGCCTGTCATGGCTAGCGCACAGCACGCCCTGGTATTTATCCACCCATATTCACCTCCACATTGGAGAAGAGTTGTATAAAATGTGACCTCTCATGCAAAACCCTTCCTCTCTCCAGTTTCCTCCCACTTTATCTTTGTGTTGCGCTTTCTCAATTTCACAGACGCAGTGATCCATCTACCTGCGCATCCCGCATCTCAGACTCACAAATTTCCGAAAAGGTTCAAAATTTAGTCCACATTTGTCCCTTTGGATGCAAAAAATTATCATTTCTCTATTAAGATCATGGCTTGATGTCTTTTCCTCTCTATCTACAAAAAACTTTGCAATATTTAGCCAAGTAAGTGGCATGTGATAATTCAGCAAACTCCATCACAGGCCCACTGTTCTAGTCAGCAGTTACAGAAGTGTTTCTTCTTTGACTTGTCACACGTCTTCTATCTTGTCCTGTTGCTTGCACATGAGTTATTCAAATATTGACTGCATTAAAATTTAATTTTTCTTCGGTGGAATCAGAAGGAAAAAGTTATGTGCCTGGAGAGGCAAACATAGCTCTCACTTGAGAATCAATGTCAAGAAAAAGAAGGACAAGAACCAGCAACTGAAATCAAAAAAGATGATGTGACAATGACAGCCGAGCTAAATCCAAGGAAAGAAAATTATTCGAGCCCTGGCTGAAAGAGTAAGTGGATGGTTTACGAAAAAAATGGCAATTACATGTACTGCCCAGTCAGGACTGCATGGAGACTAGGAAATCTAATGGAATGAACAAAGGAAGCCCAGTGCCAAAATTTTCAAAACACCATGCTCACTCTGTATGTTGGTCTCCTTGAACACAAAATGGCCCTCAAAGGCTCTGAGATAAGAAAGACATCCGAGGAAGCCCAAAGAAAAGGCATTACAAAGCAGAATAAAGCCATACTGGTGCTTTTCAAGTGCGTGCAGTGGCTGTGTATGGCGAGCATCCCACTAGTAAAATTCAAATTGCTACTGGAACTTCTTCATGATTCGGGGCTTGATGACATAGGTTATCAGAGTAAAACTTGGTCCTGAAAAAACTGAATTCAATTTTGATCGTGCACTGGAAAAATAGTACAAAGGGAAGGACAGGTGGATCTATGAGCTCAAATTTAAGAAATAGATTTTGAGATTGCTCCCTGTACAAAGTTATTCATGATTTCATTTGTATGTCAACGACTGAAAGTAACCATATGACAATAAAAACCTCTTGATGTGTAAGTGTTCCTCACAGGTACAACTCATGCACTGATGGATGTAGGACCATTTGGGAATCAAACTCCTGTGTATGGGACTCACACTTATGTCTAAGGGACTCACAGGTTTTTGGTTGTGTGAGTCTCTGCAGCATGCAAAGAAAGTAGTGTCTGATAGCCCGGGGCTAGTGAATTCTGTTTTTAACTTGCCTGACGGGCACATGATGTTTTGAGGAATTTGAATAACGGAAGAACTGTCAAATCAATTCTGCAAGTCAAAAAGTTTTTGGGGCTAGTTGAAATGACGTCTGAGCTAGTAAATGCTAGCTTCAGGTTGCCTGAATGGCAAGCTATAAAAATGATTTTCTTTGCACCCTGCTCTGGACTCACTGCTACCTGTTTCTAGATGGATCACTGCAGATGTCACTATCTTGGAGCCTGGAACAGGCTAGGACAAAATTAATGATCATCTTGGCCAGACATTGTCCATTGACTGGACGTTATTTTAAGCCCTGAACAGGTAATGTACTTTAGGTAACTAAAGACCATAGACAGAGATATTAGCAGACAGCAGTTGTCCACAGTTACTCTTTCTGTCAGCAATGCACTGATTACTGATTACTGAAACTCCGGTAACAGCTTTACAATATTATTGCCACACAGCTGTGGCAGAGAGATTGTCATTACAGGAGGTTTGAACGAGAGGCTTCAAGTGAATGGAATAAAGTATGGCTAGAGATGGACATAGCTCATAAGGAGAGGCCACATGAAAACTTAAACCGTGTGATTTTAAAATGAACTTACATTTTAGAGAGTTTGGAAGCAGCTCCTCCTGTCACCTTAGCAACTTCCAGTTGTGACAACTCAGTCTTGAGTTCATCAAGCTGCTTCAGAAGCTCTTCCTTTTTCTTCCCGCGAAGCTCGTGAGCTTTTACCTTCACCTGAAGTACAACAAAACATCCTCCAGGTAAACAATTACGATTTATCACCTCTATTTGAACCAGCCCAGACAGTCTAACGACCTCGATGTTGTAAGGAAGTCACCGTTTACACCGTTCGATTAATTCTTCCAGACGATCTATTTAAGGGCTATTCAACGACAACTGCAAAACTAGTGAACTCACAAATTTAAAACTGGAGATGAAAGTCGTAAAGATAAGAATTATTTATCATATTCATAGGAAAACCTCGCATCAACTGTTTAACTCATCTGTGTACTAACGATCACTCCAAAATTTCTCGATGTTAAGAACAAACTCTCAGTAACAGCACAGCCACTAAAATGTTTTCTATGTATACGGTACTCAGCAATGTGTACAACAGACGATCACGAGCACTATTTTGTTGGTTGCCCTAGTCGATTGTCGCAGAAGTTGCAAAGGGAAATATTACGCCCAAAACGAAGAATGATTATCAGTGGGTTGTCTTATAGGGATTACAATGATAAAACGAGCAATGCCAACACGATGAAAAGCGATGTTTATGGCTTATATTTTCTTTCAAACCCACCATTTTTGATGTCGCTTTGGAGAGGGAGACAGAGGGAGTCTCGCACCGCCTTGTGGGAAATAAACCGCATCGCCTAGCTTGAGATCGCGGGCTCGAAACTGATCGCGAAATTGAAAAACGTACTGCAGCATGTAGCAGCATGTAGACTTCGAAGACTGATTAGTTCATTTAAAAATTTAGCACGATTTTCGAGTAAAAAGGTCAAAAGTTAAAATGTCAGGAAGAAGGTTGTCGTTTGTTTGTATTTGTTGTCTAGTGATAAGTAACGCACTGAAGATTCCACTGAAAATCATCGATACCCATAAGGACATTTTGGGAAATTTGACAAGGCCATCCCCATAAAATGTTTCGTTTCCCATTACCCGACCGACCCATTTTTTTGGAAAAGTAAAAAAAGTAAAAAAACCGACCGACCCACCTTCACGAGAGGGAGGGCGATGGGAAACGAAACATTTTATGGGGATGGCCTAAGAAAGTATACAGTCGCCAATCAATTGTTTTTCAAAGGGAGGAGGCGTCATTACGTAGGCTGAATTTGATTTTCGGTATGCGCTTAATAGCGACGATGGGGTCCCCCGCGTTTCAAAATGCTCTGACTAAAATTTCCCCCACATCTGGAGTAAGACACATTAGAAACGAATTACAATTGGTGACGTAATTGGCAAATTTGATTAAATGAGTCGCAATTTGAAAATTGAACAGGCGGACCTGAAATATGCTCCGCAGAAAGCGGAACTCATCACAAGTGTCAGACGTCAACAGCACTAATATACGTCTTTATCTTTTATTCGTTTTTCACCCCTTCTCGATCTCTACAATGTCTCAGGACTGTCATAGGAGCTGACGTACAGGTAAATATTTTAGTTAACGCGCGCGCAGTAAGCCAATCTGATTCGAACCACCGTTCCTTAAAACAAAAATGATAATATCACTGGATGCATTTGCTCCGTTTATTTCCTAAACTGGCCAAATTCGTCTTCTTTTTATAGTTTTAGATGAAGTAGGAAATGCTATTGTATAATTTGGAAGTTTTCGACAATACTTGATTTTTAATCAATCAATCATGATCATTCGATTTCAACAGTCTGTTCAATCAATCAATCTAAGTTTCATCCCGCTTCAAACTAGCCTGTCCTCTGAGTATCTATCCTTTTCCTCAAGAACAGTTATTCAGTGAAACAATTTGCCTGCTTCTGTCTTTTGAGAAAACTGCTCTTTATATACTTTCAAAGCCCCTGTAAGCTGCCTAAATCTTACCTTTATTAGCCTAGTAATTTACCTTTTTTTCTGCTCACCAACCCAGCCAATGATTCTCAAATGTGAGGGGTAGGCTGTACACGGTAAATGTTCATGTAAATTTATTAGCGTGTCAAAAGAAATCTACGAACATACCACCAAGTGGTGAGTTAAACGGGTACACAAGCTAACTTCATTTCTAAACTCTTACCAAGCAGTAGAGAACAAAATTGCATCCCATTATGGTTCATTATGGCTCTTGACTACATATTTTCCGTCACCTATGTTCAACGATACTCACCTTTGAAAGTGATTAAACTATTCAAGGAATTGTTTTACTTTCACAGATATATTGACACGATGATTGAAAGCGATATTCTGTTTCCATGGCTGGATCCCAACCTCCACGCCATGATGGATCAGCTCAAAGACATGAAAAACAGCGAAGCGATGTGCAAAGTGCGAAAATTCAAGCAAATTATTCAGAGACACCCAGTTGCTTCGGTATTTCTTAGTACTTTCGTGATAACTGGTTTTCTTCCCTTCTTCTTGTTCCTTGCCTTTGTCGCTGGATCTTCAATATTCGTCCTGTTTTCGCTTCTCCTTTTTCAAGGCGGGGTTCTTGCACTGGGTTTGCTATCTCTGCTCGGAGTGTTTGTACCCATCGTCTTATTTGGAACTAAAATCGCAGCCATCGTGTACGTAATATACATCATCACTGCTACAGTCCTTCGCGTCGCTCACATTTTAACAAAAACTATAATATGGCTCCCGAATGTGATTGTGACCGTTTTAAGCCAGAAATTTCACGACATTTTTGCGGTTCTCGGGGAAGCAGTTAGAGTGGAACTACAACGGCGTCGGTCCAGCGCTTTTTCATCATGACAGTCAGAATATTGATAATATTGATAACGAATGTATGAACGGTGAGCAGTTAAGACGCAGACACTATCACACTGAACGAAGCGATAACCTGAGCCACTCTTTAGACCCCAAAGTGAAACAAGACACTATTCACGTGGATGGTAGATGAATGGCTTCAACAACAGGGTGATGTGTCGGCTGAGATCATATAAAAAATCATAGTTTCTCATGAGGTTTAGCCTAATTTTTTAACGTAATCCGGTGGATACCAGCTTCTAAGTAACATGAGTTTATAGGTGTGTACTTGACTGGACAAAGCACGCAATCCGTTATTAGAAAACTGGATCACATTTTATGAGCTTTCCAGACCACAACAATTTCATTTTTATTTCAACAAAACTTGACAGCTGATGGCTCAAAAATATGCTTTTTAGAAAATGGTTTATAGCTGAAAATTATCGAAACTTAAGTTTAAACATTATGGCTCTTAGTTTCAAGCGCTTCCTCTTCGTAATAGCAAAATTAACGTAAGCTTTCAGTTCAACATTTTTACCGACCAAACTGACTTTATCCGCGCAACCCATAATCCGTTGATTAAACCAAGATATAATAAAACTAGTCCTTTTGTGTCTTCTGCGAGGTTAGTTTTGGAAGTCTAGTGAGCGAGGCAGCTCCTGTGCGAGGCCGATAATACTTCATGTAAAGCTTATAGACTGTAATAAGATACCTCCGCCTCCGCCCCCGTTAAAAAGAGATCGGCGATCCCCAATTCAGTTTTCTTGAGGGGAGGAGGGGGATGTATACACAGGGTATAAGATTCGGTAAGAAGGAATTGACTACTTGGGCCTCTATCTTTGCCTAGCTAAGTCCCTTATTAATTGATGAGCCAAAACTTAATAGGCAAGCGATTCCAGACGATGCAAAAGTGCCTCTTAAAGTGAGTTATATCACTGAATTTTAGCTAGCGAATACAGGGTGAGCAGAAACGAGAAGAAAGCCTGCACACGAGATAGAGGGAGTGGCAGGCTCCACAGGATCTCCTGTTCACGGGCTAAGATTATCATGACGCTCAGTATTAATTTTCCGTGAATGCCTTGCCTATGACTTTTGCGAAAATAGGACTGATGAGTGATTTGTCATTTAACAAGAATCAGGAACCAAGAAAAGCAACTGTTCTGTGCTTCTTCTTCTTTAGCTTCAAACTGCGTATCTTTGGTGATAGCCTAGAAGTGAATAGAGTACATTTATTCTTGTTTGTTCTCACTCATGAATAAGTTATGAAAACACAGAAAACCAGGACAAAACAAGGTGATTAAGGTGATTCGCTGGTTTTGCACTACGCATCTCTTACTGCGCATAACAAGATGGCCGCCGTGAAAAAGAACATCCAAAGCAGTCAAGACAATACAGAGACCGGACGACCACAAACTAGTGTCCTTTGACGTGAAATCGCTGTTCACCAGTATTCCACTTCAACTGGCTCTAGACTGTACTGAGAACGCTATTAAGAACTCTCAGGAAGGGTTAAACTACCACTACCTACAGACGACATTATGGACCTACTCAACCTGTGTTTGACTTTGACGTACTTTCAGTACAACGGCAAACACTACAAACAGTTACACGGTACAGCTATGGGCTCTCCAGTTTCTGTTGTTGTAGCAGAAATTGTCATGCAAAACATCGAGGAACAAGCCCTAACTACCTACATGCGAACTGTACCTCTTTGGTTACGTTACGTTGACGACACATTCACCGCCGTACACAAAGACGGAATCGATGATTTTCACGAAGTCACCTTAACAGACAGAACGCGGACATACAGTTCACCAAGGAGATCGAAGAAAATGGTAAGATACCTCAGTTTTCTAGACTGCTTAGTCACTCGCGACAACAACAAACTAAAAACGACTATTTACAGAAAACCGACACATACCGACCGATTACTAGACCAGTCTTCGTACAACCCGACCTCTCACAAGGCTACTACTATCCGGACTCTGACGAGACGAGCGCAACTAGTTTGCGACTCACCTGACAGCCTACAAGACGAGACTGATTATCTTAACAACGTTCTTAGTAAGAACAATTACAACACAGACTTTGTTAGACGGAATACTCACAGTAACACTGATCCCAACACAGCGACAGCGACTATACCGTACATCAGAGGCACCTCTGAAACTATTGCACGTATATTACAACCTTACAATATACGTGTTGCACACAAACCGATAACCACTTTACGGCGACTGCTTACTAATGTCAAGGACAAAGACAAACCGGAGGATAGACAGGGAGCAGTATACAAGATGAAATGCTGCGACTGCCAGGCTTCTTACATTGGTGAAACCGGTAGACACCTATAAGCACGCGACTGACCGAACACAAGCGCGCGACGAGGAATGGTGACGTCAACAATCACATTGCTGAGCACCATAACAAGAGTTGGCAACTATACAAGTGAATGGAAAGCTGTCAAACGAGGCTGCCCGCAAGGGTCATCCTTGGGACCGCTGTTGTGGAACGTGTATGAAAACGATTTATTCTACACTGGCGTTAAATCTCCGTTGTCTGCCTATGCCGATGACCATCAGATCTACTGCTCCAATTTGAATCTGCACATAGCTATAGATAGAATTAAGGAAGATGGGGAAGAGACATCAAGGTGGTATAAGACAAATTTTCTGCAAGTTAATTATAGCAAATACCAAGCAATGGCTATAGCAAGGGACACACAACAAATGGAGCTAGTGATTGATGATTGCAGAATTAACTTTACCGATGCATTCAAACTGCTAGGCATAATTATTGATAAGGACTTGAATTTCTCGCAGCATATATCAGAGGTCTGCAGAAAAATCAGTAAAATGATTGGTGTTCTTCAAAGGCTAAAGAATCTAATCCCGATGAGCGCAAAACTACGGATATATAAAACTGCAGTTTTACCCCATCTCACATACTGTAGCTTGGTGTGGCACAGAATTAATGAAAGAGGACTACGTACAGTCTTCAAAGATCGAGTCTCTCCTTATGGTGACCTTCTTACACACGCTGGAATGACTAGTCTATATAACATGAGATTACAAGATATCGCTATCTTTATGTTCAAAATAAGGAATAGATTACTGCCTTACAACATACTAGAACTCTTCTCGTCATCGCCCTCGAACTACAACCTGAGGAACTCGGACTTTCACGTTCAAAGGGTAAAATCTGTTAAATATGGAAAGCATTCCCTCAGATTTTTTGGGCCATTTTTATGGTCAAAATTGAGTATGAAGGACAGAAACGAGACCTCCTTAAGTAGGTTTAAAGCAAATATAAGGGGAAAAGATCTGAGCAAATTGGTTAGTGACAAGGCATGCAAAGGGTGCCACTTGTGTGACTCATAATTCATAAACAGAAAATATCATAACTAGTAGAGTTGATATATTATGAAATTGTATATATAGTTTTTTTCTTATTTATTACATAGGTGTATTTTCGAAGCATATTGAATATCGTGTATCTTTTAAGTAGTTTTAGAATAGTTAAATCTTATTGGCTTATAGTATTATGTATATATATTTCTTATTAATAAGTAATTTACGTAGTGTCCCCGATTAGTAGGCCTGACGGCAAGCTAGAAGATTAGACACTTAAATAAAGTTGTTGATTGATTGATTGACCATTTAAAGACGAAACATCAAAAACTTAGAACAAACGCCACTGAATCGTAGCCAACAGTTACCAGCGCCGTACAAACGACTTATTGACGAGATCAAGCAAAACTAACTACGAGAGGACGAATGGAGAACTGACAAAAAACGAGCCAACGCACGAGTCAGGACACACCCTGGATTTGATCATTACTCGACAATGCGACTCCATATTGGCTAACATCCCTGTGACTGACTGTCTGTTTTCTGTTCACTCTACTTTGATCTGTGATCTAACCCTGTACAAGCCACCGCTCCCGAAGAAAAAAATCTCTTTCAGGAAGACTAAGGTGGTTGACGTTAACCTGTTATGTGATGGAACTCTCTACAACTTCGCTTTGTACAGACAGCCCTGATGCTCTGAATGATCTTGTTAAATGTTATAATTCTACGTTATCTGCGGCTCTTGATCGTCATGTCCCACTTGTCACTAAGTTTATCACAGTGAGGCCTTTGTTACCTTGGTTTAGTGAAGATATTAGGGAGTCAATGAGGGAAAGACGGAGAGCTGAAAGAAAATGGCGTCGCTCTCGAAGTGTCCGTGATTTGCTCGAATTTAAAAAGAAGAGGAACTTTACAACCTACTTGATGAATGAAGCCCGTCGTAAGTTTTACTCAGACTTTATTGTTGAAAATAACTCCAATTAAAGGACCTTATTCTCGGCAACAAAGAGGTTGCTAAATCCAGGTCATGAAGTACCTTTGCACCAACTAATGACAAGCTGGGTTTAGCCAATGAAATGGGTATGAAAAGATTGACGCCATTCATGTCAAATTGGACAGACTAGCTGATTGTTTGCATGATTCCCATTTTGACTATGTGAAAACGTTACTAACTAGAACATTGGGCAGCTTTATCCCTTTAACTGAAAGTGCAGTTAGTAAGTTGAATGGCTGCTCTCCGAAGAAGAGCTGTATGTTTAATCCGATGTCAACACCTATGGTGATCAGCTGTGCTGATGTGCTATTACCAGTCATTACTCAAATGATCAACCTGTCTCTTAATTCTGGAGAATTTGCAGATGATTGGAAATGTGGGCTTATTAATCCTATCTTGAAGAAACCTGGATTTGCTGTACAAAAATTACAGACCAGTTAGTAACTTACAATACGTATCCAAGTTGACTGAAAAAGTCATTTTTAATCAAGTTTACGATCACATGGTTTCAAATGCTATTTTCCCTGCGCTTCAGTCTTCTTACAGGCAATTCTATAGCACTGAAACTTCACTTATCAAGGTGATGAACGATATTTAGTTAAAGATGAACTCTCAACATGTCACTATGTTAATTTTATTGGATCTCAGTGCTGCCTTTGACACTGTTGATCATCGAATACTTTTAAAGAGGCTATCTGACGAGGTTGGCATACGTGGGACTGCTCTGAATTGGTTTAGGTCGTACTTGTCTGATAGAAGTCAGCACGTTTCTGTACATGGAGTTCTTTCTCGTCCTTTTGACTGGAACTGCGGGGTACCCCAAGGCTCATGTTTAGGGCCTTTGCTATTCATAATATATGCGTCCAAGCTGTTTAAGATCGTGGAACATTATCTTCCCTATGCTCACTGTTTCGCAGATGATACGCAGCTGTATCTGAGTTTTAAACCACTCGGCAACACTGCCCAAGCTGATGCTATACAAGCTATGGAAAGGTGCATTGACGCGGTGAGGAAATGGATGATTCAAGATCGGTTGATGATCATTTATGATAAAACAGAGTTTTGGTTGGTCGGCACACGACAACAGCTTGATAAACTAGATTCGTGTTCCATTACTGTGGGCAATAATCGTATCAGTCCAAGCCCATGTGTTAAAAACCTTGGATCGTGGTTTGACAGCAACTTAAGCATGACTGATCATATAAACAAGGCTCGTAATGCGGCATTTTATCATTTACATAACTTGAGACGTATTAAGAAATACCTGTTGAGAGACTCTTTAATTACTTTGGTTCATGCTTTTATAACCAGCCGTCTTGACTATTGTAATGGTTTATTGTTTGGCTTACCAAAGGCGCAGATCGCTAAATTACAGCGTGTACAAAATGCAGCAGCAAGACTTATTCTTGGCATCGGAAAGTTTTCTCACATTACACCGGCGCTTTATGAGCTGCACTGGCTGCCGGTTTCTTTGCGTATTGACCATAAGATTTTACTTTTGACTTTCAAATGTATTTATGGCCTAGCACCAACTTATCTTAGCGATCTTATTAGTATAAAATCGAATTCATTGTATAATCTTAGGTCTACTGGTAAGCTCTTATTGGACCATCCCAAGGGAAAGATGCTTACAACATTGGGATAAAGATCATTCTCAGCAGCAGCTCCGAAACTCTGGAATGGCCTACCTGTGGAGCTTCGTCAAGCAACATCACCTAACAGTTTTAAATCTCGACTTAAAACCTATCTTTTTAAGAAGTATTTTTATAGTTTGTAACTTGGGTTATTTTACATCTCACGGTAATGTATTTTTGTTTTCTCTTAAACATATGATTGTAAAGCGCTATTGATCAGCACATGTAAATGCGCGCTATATAAATTGGTGAATTATTATTAAATTATTATTATTAACTGTGACAATAGACGGATCGAAACGCACCAATTACGAGTCTTCATAGCCAATAACATCACGGCTTAACTGACAGACGACCAATAACATCGCGACGTAATTGACCAATCAGATCAATAACCAGAGTATAATACCATCAACTGACGTGATACAACTCACTTTGACTCTGAAGACGACTATCGCACAGGTTGTCGAAACGTCAGTCACTAATAATAATAATAATAATAAAGGAATTTATATAGCGTTTATACATCACTGTTCTAAGCGCTTTACAATGCAAAAAAGGACATAAGAATATCATTAATCACAAGCTTACATATAACCCAACTGTACATATTGGGAAATCTATAGCATACACATCTTAAAAAGGAAAGAAAACAAAAACAAATATGAAGAAACTAAATGTCATATACCTTTTTAAAAAGAAACGTTTTCAACTTAGATTTAAAAAGATTAACATCAGAACAAGCTCGAATTTCAAAGGGGAGCTTGTTCTATAGTCGGGGGGCAGCAATGGAAAACGCTCGCTGGCCATAAGTTTTTATGTTAAAATTTGGTTCTTCAAGGCGTATTAAATGATCCCTTGATGACCGTAATGTCGTTGATTGATGGTAAAATTTTAAGATATCTTCAAGACAACGGGGACCGGCGCCATTCACTGTTTTAAAAGTTTAAAAAATAAACGTTAAAAACATGAGAACGTTTCGACGTTCTCGGACATCACTATCAATTCAAAACAAAAGAGCGTTTACAGGTTCTATAAATACAAGAAAAAAATATAAAGCATTAAAAAGAAAAGTAACATTAAAATATGTTGCGTGTTAAACAAGCAATTTCCCACTAGTGGAATCGCTCTGAGTATTTAGATTAGATCTCAGTTCTTTAATGTATCCTGGCGAGCTGTTCGAAAATCATAGACAGTATTTGAATATTAATTTTTTGATTTTTATTTAACAGACAATTCCCCACTTATAAACTTATAAACCACTTATAAATTTGTATTCCAATTCAATAGGGATTTGAGGGCGACAGCTTTTTTAGTCAATAGTCAATGGACAGCATTGACAACAAAGAGCAATTTCAAAAAAGCTAATGGAAAGACGGTTGCGTTGTTTTTGCAGAAAAATGATTAAATTGTTCAATTGCTCGTATCATTTCTTCGTTGCTATATAGACTTTTAACTACAAGTTCATCACCTTGGAAGCTCAATTTGCAAAACTCCTTCGATCCCGTCTATGTTGTTAATACCTTTTCCATCTTGTCCTGACCTTGTTGCCGGCTACAAAAACCAGAGCCGAAGGTCCTTGATAACTGAGAAAATGTAGATGTTATCAGGATCCTCGCTGACATCTTTATGATATTGTGAGAAAAAAATTGAACCTTGAACTGAAACAAAAATGAATGGACTCATTTTCACAACTGCTGAGGAACTGAAACCAGCTGCAGAGCGCAATTGGTATCTTCCGTCATGGACTTTCGTTTTGGCATGTTATGGCAAATCTTTCGGGAGGGAGGGGGTCAACAGAGCAGCTTGCTTGAAAAACAGCATATGCATAACGGCTACGCATGCAAGATTTGAAGTGTTCACCAGGTTCTCCTATTGGAATAAATCCTCTTCGAAGCCATCCTGATCGATTAAAACTATCCATTATCTGCCGTGCACGATCATTGAGGACTTTAGCCTTCTTGACTTCACCCAAGTTCAAGTACAGGTTACTGAAATTGAACAAGACTCCTGCCACCGATGCGTGTTCTTTTCCTGAGATTTTTTGTCTGATACGCAATGCTTCTTTGAAGCATTCTTTTGCTTGATCAAGTTGACCGTTGTTTTGGTAAGCAAGAGCAAGGTTATTATATGAATCAGCTATCACAGCATGATCATAAAAAAAGAGCTTCTTTCTCATTTCCAATGCCTTATCAAGGTACTGAATTGCCTCCACAGCGAGACCCATTTTGCTGTTTACGACTCCAAGATTGTTCAAGGAATCGGCAACACATGGGTGTTCTTCACCATAAATCTTTTCATTGAGAACATGCGATCTTTGGAACAACTCCTTTGCAGTTTGTAGGTCACCCATTACGCTGTAGATTGAACCAACATTCGTTAGTGAAGCCACAACTTCAGGATGTTCATGACCATATAGCTGTTTTCTCATGTCAAGAGATTGCTGAAAGTGGTCTTTTGCTTTTGCTATATAACCTGTTGCACGGCGGGCGAAACTGAAGTCTTCTTCACACGACTCAAGACCGTATTGCTGCAGTAAGTACTCTCGTTTTACTCTTTCCATATAGGCAATTTCTTTGTAAGTAAAAGTGTAGTAGAGTGTTCCCAGTTTGTTGAGAGAATCTGCAATTTCTGGCGAACATTTTTGTGATGGTTGTAGTCTCCTTATGATATCTAGGGCACGCCTGTAATACAGCTCAGCCATTTGAAACTCGCCATTTTCATGGAATATCAAACCTTGGTTGTTTATGATAGTGGCAATAAAACCGATTTTCTTTATATCTTCACTGTCATAGTCATCTTTAGCAATTTGCAAGGCATAACTGAAATATCTCCCACCTTCTGAGAGGAAAAAATGCTTCCTGCAAATGTCGCCAAAACAGAACAAAGTACTTTGCAGAGGACTCCTTTGTCCGATCTTTGCCAGGGCCAATTTCCAAACCTCTTTAGGCCAATCAAGAAGTAATTTCAAATGAAGAACCATCATTTTAGAGGTCATATGGAATTTCAGATCAAAATGATGTGGGTCATGTTGTGCAGAGGCAGAGAGAGTTTCAATGTACAAAAGAATGAATTCTGCAATCTGCTCCTCACTATACTTATCAATAAGGTATTTCTTAAAGACTTCATGAACAACTTGATGCATCTTCACTTGTATCTTTGAAATGTCATCTGAGCAGGACACCATCATTAGCAAGGAGCATTTTACAATTTCAGCAGCAGCAAAGTCTTTATCGCAATCTGGATCTTGCTTTGTAAGATAACGGACAATTAAATCCAAATTGACAGGTGCAGGGGAGCCCAAGGCAAGAAATGGAACCACGTGTTCAAACGTTGGCTCTTGTACCAGTTTTTCTAACGCCAAAGTTACAGCAGCAGTCATTGAAGATCGATAAGACTTGCTCGACCGTTTATACGCTCTCTCTGTAGAAGCTCGCTTTTCCAAAGTTTCCAGTTTCTTCAGGTATTCTTTCCAAGCATTACTAGAGCTTGACTTCTGGTTCACTCGAATGAAACGAACATAAATTGCAGCACAGGCAATAGCCAAAGGTTGATAGTCCAAAGCATTCAGTACTAAGGACTCTTCTTCACTATCACTTGAAAACCCACAAATCTTTCGAAGTAGAATTCTAGCATCTTCAAACTTCATTCCCTCACTAAGAGAAACACTTGCACAAAGAGGATCAGCTTCTGGTATGTTAATACTGTCCTGGGTAGTAACGACAACCTGTCCACAACCTCCCCAATGCTCATCAGGCAAGTAATCTCTAATGCTGTTGAGTTCATTGACATTGTCATATACAAGCAACCAACTGGAATAGTTTTCCATTTTGTAAGAAACAAGAGTTTTCAGATGAGAGATCTTTTCACAGGGCAACAAAACTGAGTCCCCTCCTGTGATATTGTTCAGGGAATATTCAGTGACACCAACATTGCGGGCAAACGTGTGGTAAGAATCTAACATGGACTGTTCACTTTCAGAATTTAAGGTCATGACAAGCGTACAACTATCATGGATAATCTTAGCGGCTTCCCTTTCAAAGAACTGTCTCCCAACTTCGCGAGCAACTTGACTTTTGCCACATCCTGGATTACCAGAGATATAAATCGTAACAATAGAATCCCCTTCATTGATCTTCACGAGATCTGTGAATTTCTGCAAGATGTTTTCAACTTCCACTTTCCTTTCGACAACCGCATGTGATGGCGCCTGTGGAAGAATCTTGAAAGATTTAGGTTTACCTTGTAGCTCATCCTCCAAGACCGTAACCTGCTCTTGAAGCTTCTGAAGCTCTTCAGTAGGGAAACTGTTTTGGTTGATTATTCTCTGCAGTTCTACAGTGGAAAGATGAAGAGACGCGAATGCATTTGACACTTTGGATACACATCTCTGAAACTCTGCTTCAGGAAAACAAGCTTTAGAACGATGCGCAAATACTTCATTACGGAACATTCGCAAATTGTCTACATCGTTGAAAACTGCTGCGCTTATTAAAGGCCCCAGGGTGTCAGAGTAGAGAATTGCAAAGAAAAAGCAGGTGCAATCCCATTCTTCTCTGTTTCCATTTTGAATGATACTCAAGAGTCTTGAATTTTTTGAACGACTCTTTTTTGATTCCATTCTAAAGAAATCCTGCCCATTTCTTGCAGTATCTTGCCATAAACCAAACCCAGGACTGTAGTGTCGGTCCCATTCACGTTTAAACAGTTCTTTAAGACCTTCCCTGATGATGTGGGTGGTAATGTAGCAAACACGAAAATAATTCAGCTCCTCTTCGGTGTATTCTTTGTTGGCCATTCTTCAAATCCAACGTCCAAGGACTGTTTCCAAAAAACAAAACAGGTTTAAATAATTATCTGTTATTTCTCCATAAATGATGTTCACGTTATCGTTACGTAAATATAAATTTAGCAGCACGTTTTCAAGTTCGTGGAAACAAGTACGCTTTAGGGCTAAGGATGTTGAAATAAGCTTCGTAAAGCCTAGAGACTAGAGCATTTTTTTTTTTACATCAGACATTTCATCACAGGGTAACCACTTTGGTATAAACGGGTTTCTTTTCGTCGGGTCACAAACTACGGATAGGCTTCTAACTGGTATGCTTTTATCAGCAGAGCATGCATCAGGACTCAAAATAACTGCCGGTCAACGGAAAATGTCTGGTCAAGATAACCATTTGTCTGGAAAAACCTTTCTGTCTTCGAAAGTAAGAGTTCCACGCAAGAAACAGATAATTTCATTCCTATTGCATTACTTAAGTGAGAAGAAAGAATATAAAATACTATATAGGATAAATATTATTCTATTCTAGACCTCAGAGGTAGCGACAATATTGTTTCATATGGTCAGAGATGACCACACTAGTCAGGCAATTACAACAAATGAATTATATGATTTATAATAAGATATATGTTATGGTCCAATTTTATCATTGGTTTTAAATTATGTTTTCCTTTGTTTCAAACCTATTATCATACTGATTACCATACCCAAAAAGAAAAGAAAAGAAAAATTGAAACCAAGAATAAAATTGAACTCCAAATATGCATACAGATTTCAAAACTCGTAGCAACAATTTGTATGCTAAATTTGTATGCTAAATGTCTTCGCTAGAGCAGATAAAAAACCTTTTTTGGTGAGAAAAATATATAAATGTCTTACAATATAACGTATCAGGAGGACGAGAATCGTTTTTCACTTCATGTTTTTGCTTGTTGAGCTAAAGTTATTTTTAACTTACGCTAAAATTTCTAAGGTTGGGCAACATGACTGGAAACAGTCCCACAATATTTTGCCCCCTGTTTATTATATGATTCAATCTCAACAGTTGTGACCTACATAGTGAACAAAGTTATACCTTAGTGGTCATAGTGTGGAGGAAGAAAAAAAGCACTAATAGATAGGGAGTCCTGACCCCACCAACCCTCCCCCTGGATTACCACTACTTCCAAGTACTGCACCTCTAACCCAAGGAAGCATTATTTTTCCATTTTGGGTACACTTGAAAGTGACTGAGCCTTTATTTTCAAAACCCTAAGTGCTAGTTCAGCCAAAAATCAAACCTAGAGCTTATCACTCCAAAGGTTGGTAACCAAGCAACTGAGCTAATAAGCACGGTTGAATTGATTGAATTGACTAATTCAAGTGAATAACAAATACAATGAATAACTGCCCTTGACCTAAGGAGATAAAACAGTAGTCCCCGAATAGTCCAGTTTCGAATTAAAAACTACCGCTGAATACAAACATTAACGACACATTCATACAGGGTTAGCCTTGACGTAGAGTAAAATATTCAGAAATTCTGGCAAGTAAGTGTTTGAATTTAAATATACACAATAGACAGAGTAATAAACAGGTCTTTTTCTCATTGGAATTTGTGAATATATTACTTCAGATGGAGGCTAAGGCTGTAAAAAATGCGTCTTCACTTCTTTAATTCAGTGGTCATAGCTAACTCGAAAATGGACTATTATTGTTTAATGGCAATGAAAGAAAAAATATGAGGAAAAAATATGTTGGCACTACTGTACAGGAAATCATCCAGATTCAAAAAAGCGTGGCATGCTTAGTCATATATCAGGTATTCTTTCATCAAGGCCACCACGTTTTGCAACCACTAGGTTGTTTTGCTTTGCTCTTCAAGAATAATTATTTGCAAAGGATATATAGATAATTCATTATTTCAGTTGATTTCTTTGAATAATGTAAGGTCACTTGACAATACCAGATAGAACTGTTTCGAACAGAACTTGTTTTGTCAGACACAAATCAGCTACAGGGTTCGGGTTGACAGACTCCACACACACATCTGCTCGATGCAGTCAGACCAGAAATTAAGTGCAGCAAAAAAATTTAAAACAAAGTAACTAGTCAAAAGCTTAGCATGTTTTTAAAAAACTTATAACCAAAATTATCTTTCATTTATCTGAAAAACTGAGTTAAATTTATGTTCACCATATTTTAAGGATTTCAATGACTGATTAAAATTTAACAATTGTTTGCCGGATCACTGCAGCTCATCGATCAGCACTGAAGCTCGTGGCTGCCAAAATTACCAAAGACCATCTGAAAACCTCTTCTTTTGTTACAGTCTCTTTTATTACACTATCACCATCAAAAATTGTCATAAAAATTTTAAAAAAATCAAGTTATTTAAATTATTAATATTAAAATAATAAAATCATTATTAATAATTATTATTAACATTATTATTAAATCACTATTAAAATTTAAGAATGGGCTCTTTCAAAATGATCAATAAAACTCAAACTGTTTGCAAAGAAATTTTCATCACAAATCTGCTTTTTGCTTTTAAATTCAATGTTATAATGGCCAGTTTCGTTAGAATTTATCAGGCCAATCTTGAAGGCTAAAGTCAGGCTGATTGTTGTGTTTGATAAAGTGCCTGTGGGCTGTGATGTATTTATTTACAATTAGCATTGTATAGTGTGTCCCACATTCTAACACTCTGTTAATATTAAGCCTTTTAAGCACACTCATGTTTCACCTGAGCACGGGCAGACCACCCTCTGTTTGTGTTGCCATTGTCGTTAGTGAAATCTGAGCATCGCTCTTTTGCAGTAAATAGAAGAAATACAGACGAATATTATGGCGGCTACAATTAACTCCAAATTCAGATTTGAACCTAAATGATCAAACAAAGCTCAAGCTAAGTGTTAACTTAATCATCTATGATGATTTTTGCCATCCCAAGCTGCTTAGAGAGTTATATTGATAGACGATTATTTGAATTTGAAGACTACGTTTAATATTCTAACGCTTTGGTGGGTTTCAGTTTATTTGTGATTATGGGCGACGTGGGGTGGTGTTGATGTGGGAAGGGAAGGTAACGCAAAACAGACTGTCTACGGATTTTCAATCTCTGAAGGCTGGCATCTATGACACTGACTTTTTTATTTTACTTCATTCCAAACGAGAATGTTTGCCAATTTCAAGGTTTTTTGATTCGTCATAGGATTTGCAGGCTTAATAAGTTCGAGATACGGTAAGCTAGAAAGTTCTCAAAAGTTTATTATCTGTTATTGCGTTCAAACCCTGGTTCAAACGTTTGATTTTGAACCGGTTATGTACCTTGTTGGTTCACTGATTTGCCACGAGCTTTAGAATGATAAAGCCCTATTAGTGCTTTAGTGTTTAAAAACAAAAAAGTTAATCAGGTTCATCACGCGGTCAGACACGCGGTCTTTGTTTAAGCTTATATTATCATGCAAAAGCGACGATGCATGTTAAAGCAAGTATTCCACTCAAACCTAGAGAATTCATGTAAGACTTATTTATGACTCACTTATGGACAAAGAAAGTATATTTAACTCACCGAGAATTTTATTCTTTGCTCGATGTTCCTTCTTTAACGGTAAGTAAAATCTGAAACTAACAGTCTTCTTCTTCTTCCTCCCGACGACTCTTTGTTTTTCACTCTTGGTAAATTCGTCCCCAGGCTGTTCAAAGTCGGCAAATCTCCGAAGGCAAAAGAAACGCATTGGCTGGTTACCACACCAGGGATTGATAAAAGCGCTTATGATTTACATAAGAATGAAAAAATTTCTTGTTCGGCTTTCCAAGGTAAAACTACTCGAGCTATGATCAGTGTGTGGTGATCAGGTGATAGTAGGTCGAATATTCGCCAGTGCATCATCACCCACAATGCATTTCGATTGTCCCCATCCACCGCCAAACAAATTTCGGCTATTTTACCGTTAGCCTTCCACGCAGGCGTTTTTGGGCAGCACTAAAACACGGAATCCGGAATCCGGAAACGGAAACGGAATCACGGAAACGGAAACGGAAACAGAATACGGAATCAAATATCGATGATAGAAAATTAAAGAATTTCACAATACACAATTTAGTACAATCCAAAGAGAATTTGTCTTAGTTTTCTTGGCAGTTCCCTTAAATATATTCTTGTTATTGTGTCTTGATAAGGTTTGCCGTAGTGTGGGTTACTGCACTGCAAGGCCGATGAAAGTAATTTTACGAGTAATTTTTATTCACGAGTTCATGGGTTGAATAATACAGTTAAATATTACTTTTGTAGCTAATTGTCAAGAATAGTCGAAGTTAGCCTC
>CALNXI010001914.1:73507-87930 GCA_942486025.1 Porites evermanni | reverse complement strand
CTGTAGCTGTTCCTTTATTATCCCCCGCACGCATTTTAAGACTACTTTAGGGATGGTCAGGTACTATGGTTACGAGATATGACTGAATAAGTAGCAGGTGGTCAAGACATTTTTAAGTAAAAATGCATGTTTTTTCAACTTTTTCCAACAATAAAAGTAAAACTTGTGGATAAAATAATGCAAAGTAATTATTTATGTGTTATTTTACAAATTAAGCGCAAAAAATTATTAATTCTCAATGTTTTTACTTGATTTCTAATTCTTTATAAAATCCAAGATGGCAGCCAAGATGACGACCATGTTTGGTGACGTCACAGACCTCCAGCAGCGCCACCCCCCCCCCCCGAAAAATATACCTCATTTTGTAGAGAAGATGAAAGGCTTTCCACTGAAGGCAAAATCGTTTCGAAATACTGCAACATATAAAAAACTCAAGGGGGGGATGGTCTATCAACCCGTCCCCCTTGTACCACACGGTGGGGGTATGACTTTGCGTGTACGTTCGAGGCCAGTAAGCGAACGTATATAAATCGAGGTGATGTCTCTCACCCGCCTTGTTTTAAACTATACCAGTGAGGTTATAAAAGCATCGCGAAAACAGCAGTGAAAGCAAGCTGGCCAAGAATATCAAATTGTGTCTGGACGAGTTTTCCCGGTCCAGATTGTCATGAGAAGCCACACATCATAGTTTGTTAAAAAAAAGCAAAACACAAACAAACAAATTAAAAAAGAACAAAACTAGATGGGCTAAGTGCAAAGTGGAGGTCCGTGTATATCGCAGGGAGTCAATGGAAAAGACTCGTTGCTAAATAAATCTAATAAAAATAGAATTTTTTACCTGATCAATATTCGTCTCCGTGTTTCAGAGCGATTTGGTCAAACCTAAGCCCGTGATCATGACACCTTACCAACCAGAATCTAGCTGCAAAGTGGTAGGGTCCGTTGGCAACAAAGCAGTTTTTCCTGTTCACCTTGGTCTCCTTATTACAGCCATATCCCTGCTTGCACTGACAGTCTGAGGACCGTCTGCATATGTGTGTTGCTGTTCTATAGTTAATGAAGCTTGTTACACGTTTTTAAAACTTCTCTTCCCAAAGATCGGCCTGTTGTTAAAATCCCTAAATTAAACGTTTCGTTTCTTGTTAATGTTGTTAAGGGTTGCCTCATAAATAATAATAATAATAATAATAATAATAATAATAATAATAATGATAATAATAACAATAATAATAATAATAATAATAATAATATAAAAAAACGCTTTTAATAAAAATGCCCTTCTTGAGAGTTTTCATGTTCATCAAGATGCATTTGAATTCCGGGAATATAATAATAAAGGTTGTAATTTAACCGAGATCCCGAAAACTTGCTTATCGTTCTATTTATGCCAAAGCCGAGTTAAAAATGGTAAAACAGTCTTAATACTGGCCTTTCTATGGCATTAATCTTCTTCTTACTTGTGTTTGAATGCCATATGCTTCATGAAGTTTTCGGTGAGTATCTTTTGGAGACGAACAATAATTTTTTGTTAATGGTGCTTGAATTGTCAAGGTGCCCATTCAATCTATGTATGTTTTAGTTTCTGTGAAGAGCCCAAACTCGTTTGTAGCATGCTGTGCGCGCAACCTTAAGGAGTAATTGAGTAAGATGTTTTGTGTAGGATCCTTTAAGTGTCAAGCCTAAGATTTAAAGATACCTCAAGATCAAGATATCTTAAGTTTGTACCACTAGCCTTGTCCTGGCTTAATGAATGTAATTTTACAACATGTGTACCCAAAGAGTTTTAGTATTGTATAAACAACTAGGCTATTTCATAACCTCATAACCCTCCTCCGCTCGTCCGGCATAAGTACAGTTTTCAGTCAGGATCTTTTCACGCACACTTGGCATTTAGGCAAGTTGTTTGTACATGAATAAAGCGAACGAGTCCAAGCAAGTAACTGAAACTGCATGGGTATAAAATGTAGTAGGCTCCTTGTATGGAAAGACAAGCTGAAATTCGAACTTTTTTTCTTACCCCTGCTGAAGTCATAAACGGCATTTTTAGGAAATCATATTATAGTCGGGAATTATATTACTAAATGATTTTGTGGAAAGATAAAAAAAAATTATCTCAAGATGTCTTCTCGGGGTAGACTCGAGAGAGGGTCGGAAATCAAGCCGAGGGGCGATAAAGAAGGCGGAAAGGGCAACCGCCTGCATTCAACCCCTTCATCCCCATGAGACCTTTCAAACGCCCATTTCAGTCGGGTGTGGCAATTAACCCATGAATGTATTTATCAACCATGAAAATAACATTACCCATAAAATGTAATAAAGGTCAATCATAAGTGTAATATCAGCCAAAAATGTATAATAACAATCAACTATAAATCATGTAATAATCTGGTTCGCTATAAAAGTAATACATTTTAACCATAAAAGTAATAATTATAAAAATTCTTGTGTACGCGAGTGCATTTCGTTATTTGTGGCCAAGAGTGATGTTTGAAAGCTTTTAAAATTGCAGGAGCCATTTCATACGGTTCACGATAATTAATCCAGTGTATGCGTCGGATACATCTAGAAATCCGCTTCAATCTTGCCCAGTTTTTCATTCGATCCTCGTTTTTTTTGCTGAAAGCCTGTTCTTGAGCAACTTTTACTCATCCTAAAACATCATTTTATCATATTCGGTTAAACACAAAATCCAAAGCAACATGAAAAGAGGAGGTGGGAAACTTGTAGCCGTCGGGCGGAAGAAATAGCCCCAGTTTACCAAAATAACAAGAGAAATGAATCAATAACACTGCAGAGCAAATTATCGTTATATATATTTGGAAAAATCAAGCTGTCTCGACCTTAACCCTTCGATGATATGTCATTTCTCATCTCTACTGATTCTTCAAATTCGGAAGTATTCGTCGATGTTTAGCTTTCCTGGACAAGTCCATCGGTGAATTCTCAATGGCATATAAAAAAAAATGAGTGCTCTGATAAGACTTACGGTCTTCAATAAAGATTTTGACTTGCAATTAGTTCAACTCCACAAGGTTTGTTTAGATATTCTAGATGCGCTTCATGTACGTGTCTTGTGATATGCAAATCAGCTCAGAAATGGTATGCAGTGCGTATGTGCATTCCTTTAAGCTGAAATACCATTGCACTAAGCTAAAATTGCAGAAATTTCTATTAAAATAAGTATAGGTAATAGCATGATTTGTTGTGATATTTGGCATAAATACCACGAGTGATGATATTTCGAAATTGTTATACGTAATTTCACGAGCCGTTAGGCGAGTGAAATTTGAGACAACTTTGAAATATCACGAGTGGTATTTATGCCAAATATCACATACAAATCATGCTATTATTTGTTTATACTACTACCCGCAAAAGGTTTGTAATTTTCACATGTAGGTATTTCAAATTAAGCTGAAATACCACTGCTCTAAGCCAATGAAGTTGCAGTAATTTTTCATGTAGTAGTATAATAGCTGAAATCCCAAATTCTCAGTATTGTTCTGATATTTGTTTTCTTTGAACAATAGATTTATGCAGAATTAATGTATGGGGTTATACGGAAATCTGGCCCTTTTGGAAAAAGGTTTAAAGTCGTGTAAGATTGGAACTACTAGTGTATACACAAACCAAAAAACAAATCAACAGGCTCACAGTTTTCTTATTTGCAAAGTAATTTGCATGTGATGAACACGTTATTATCGGCCAATCAGAGATGTTTTTTTTTTTCGGATTCTTCCAATGGTTAGTGATCCTTGGTGCTGACCAAAAGGATCGCAGCCTCTGGGAACGAGATTGGCACAACTGACATATGGTGCGCGCGAAATTCTGAATGAATAGCATACTATTCGCGACAGTCCCTTTCACGCTCGCTGAATAAGAGACGGAGAAATGGAACCGCGCTTGAGTGAGTTGAAAGTGGAAAGACAGGGAAGGGAGGGAGGGAGGGAAAAGGGAAGCAGAGCCGCATAAGGAGGCAAACGTGAAAGGGAGAGACAAACAATTTACGGCTGCCAGCAGCCAAAGGATTCTTACGCGAACTGGGCAGAAATGAGATGGGGAGCTCTTATTTACACTCGCGTTGAAAGGACTGGCGCGAATAGTGAGTACAACTGACCGAATAGTATGTGCAACTGAGAGTCAGGTGCCAAACCTCTTGAAATCAAAACTATTAAGCTTATATCGCTTTTAATGGTCATTTCCAGTCCATAATGTGTAGCAGCAAATTATATGATTTTAGTGCTAGTAAAGGATAAAAGCTAGAATAATGATGGCTTAGTATGTATTTGATTTAAGCAATAACATCACGCCGGTAAACCCATAGAAAGTGTGGTCTATCGCTTTTTTATACCATACTCTCCATATATGGTCGGTGTACGCGTCAGTTTAAAATTGGAAGCTAGCTGAGAGTTTTTTTCGCGAAGGATAGAACGGCGCCCGAAGCAAATTGTTTTAATTCATTTCTTAGAATACTAGCAATGCAATTTCATCGAAAGAAAAAAAACAAAAACAAACAAAAAAGCCACAAGAGCTTGTTTGAAAGTTTGTCGAAAAACACATGAAAACACATGGAACTAAAGTACCTTGACCAGCTACGAAAGAAGACAAGTGTTGTTTCTTCATGATAGCGAAGCCATTCGCCGATCGAGTCACTCGCCGATAGATAACAGCGGCTTGTTTATCCGACATCAAGAATATAAATCACAAGTAACCAGCTACAAATACAGGCTATGCAGCCATTCACTAGAGCAATCGAGGCGGCAGTATAGCTTCTTTTCTCGTTCAGCAAAACCAGCTTGTGGCTTCAAACAACTTCACAACAAGCGACCGAGGTAATAGTTTTTCTCCGTTGTTCTTACTTTTATTACTGCACCGAGAATTTCGACGGCTGTCACTTAAAAATTCTTTTCCTTCGCATTATCTGCCAGGTTTTTTTCGCTGTTCTGCTGTGTAAAATCCTAGAATCCCGATGAGTTTTTAAAAAACTAATGTTCATCGCTACAATGTTTTGATTTTTCATTCATGCAGTCCAGGCGAGTCCGTTCGCGCGTTGACAGTTTTGATAGACGTGTGACAAGTCCCTTGTCTTTTCCGGTTTATTCTAGTCGGGGGGATTCAACGAGATTTTGTGGGCGTTTTTAATAAAACAATTATTCCACTGGCGCTTGTTGGATATGAGATGATTATAGCCAACTCGGCGCGTCTATCATCTCGTATCCAACGCGCCCTCGTGGAATATTATTGTTAAATATCGCATGGAGGTACGCACGGTTTTATAAATTGCAACCCGTCTCCCAAATCGTTTCCACGCTGGTGAGTTGATAAATGTTTCGTTTTTATCAATATGGTAAGGCAATTACTCTTTTTGCCTTAGGAACATGTTCTTCAGGAAGCAATAACGGCTTTCACGAGGGGCAAAATCGGGAAAAACACCACAGTTTGTTCATAAAAATTACTTGAAGGGTATTACTTAAAAGGCCAATGTGCCGTTTTCAGCTATTTCTTATTTTCCTTCTGTTCATTTGCTTTGTTTTTCTATATCGTTTCTTCTTTGTTTTTATCTTCCACATTTTTTTTAGGTACACACGCGCGTACTGGCGTAGACTGGCGTTCGGGTAGTTACGCCCCGGATAGGTGCTCTACATACGGTATTTCGTTTTCGTATCAAACGGAGGAAGCTGCTTTGTAATTTGTGCTGGGGGGAGCTTATTACTAAAAGGTAAAGAACTATTAAAAAGCTACCACCCACTAAAATCAAATCTGGTCCATTACTGTGAAAATAGAAGCAGTTTTTATTCCTTTGCTTAGCCTAGACAGGTCTACTTTCACACCACAAACAACTAACATTATGAAGTGTGCACGTACGTCACAGCGGTAAGTTACGTGGTAAGAAACGGGGCTCTTGAAGTGGCCTTAAAGTAAATAGCATTTGCTATGTTAAAACATAGAAAATGCAGTTCAATAGAAATTCACGTCTTAACTGCATCTTTATAGCTCAATGTAAAATAAAATGAATTTAGCTCTTGATCCGAGGTTCAGCTCGGGCACGCTCCTAACTTTTTCTTTGAACTATGGTCAATACAGATACAAGCCTCGACGTTCATACAGTGGAACCTCGAGTTAACGAACCTCAATGTAACGAAATCCTCGGTATCACGAACGATTTGCTTCAGCCCGATCAAAATTACAATAAAATGTATGGAACTGAACCTCGATATAACTAACCTCGTTTTAACGAAATCCTCGTTATAACGAACAGAATCCACGAGCGCAAACGCAAAATTTACCTCGATATAACGAATAAATGTCAGCATGTGATAAAAGATGAATGCCAAACGGACCAACAAGGAAAAAATTTATGTGTACAGTAGTTTTAAGCAGTTTTGTTTGCCTGTTCTTGAGTTTCTAGTGCCGTAGCTATGTATAGCTCGGAATTGAAATGTTAAAAGACAGTAATTTTTCAGATCCGGAAATGCTATTTGTAAATTAATTATTACCTATAGCTCGATATAATGAACATTTTGGTAGATTTCCTAAAAATTCGTTAAATAGAGGTGTTCCATATAAAGAACCCTCGATTTAACGAACAAATTTCCCCAGTCCCTTAGCACTTGGTTAAGTCGAAGTTTCACTGTATAACCAAGGGTACATTACCGTCATAATTTGTAAAAGTAATTCAAGAATAAAAATTAGCCCTAGAATTGAATGACTCTCTATGCTTATATTCAGTAGATATCAAATACGGTATGTAAGTGAACGAATAATGGAGTTTGTTATTCATTCAAAATATTTCCCCGATTCTGATTGGCTAAAAGCACACGCATAATTCACCATAACCAGTTACTGATGACCAAATTTGGAAGAATTTTGTGTTTAACGAGGAAATGACGTCAAAAATGCAGCGTTCTTGCAGGTTAAGGCACCGTTAACCGAGAAGACCTGGGGAAGAGGTTGAGTCGTTTTGGTTGTGAAAAAAAAAATGGCGGACATTTCACTCGTTTCAAGAGTAAGAACTGGGCGAAATTATAGCTAAAAACATGGCAAGAACAGCAAAAACACAACTCGAAGGGCGACATCTGCCATTTGGAGAACATCTGCGGAGCTGAAAAACTCTAAACGTGCACTAACGAAGGTGAACTTTTAGTGTCCACAATTAGCTTTTAGCTAAATACCTTGACACTTTAATAAAGTTCATGTATGTCTGTCTGTCTGTCTGTCTGTCTGTCTGTCTGTCTGTCTGTCTGTATGTATGTATGTATGGACTTAACATCGATGGAGATAATCGGCCCCTGATGGAGGTAAGAATGTTTTAGCTTTGTTTTTAAACTAGGAATTATTTTGAATGAATAATAAAACAATTACTGAATTCGGCTTTCCTATCATATGAAGAATTATGGAGATCTCGGAGGGTGTTATCCGCCTCGGCCTACGACCTCGAAGGATAACACTCTCCTCGATCTCCATAATTCTTCATAAGATACTCAGCCTCAGTCATTAATTGTTCATTATTCAACACTAGGTAACGGAAGCAGACATGTTTTAAGTAAAAAGTAGAGGTGTACGCAAAGAACTAAGTTTTTAGTGAAAGACAATGTTTCACGTTTTTCAAGGAGATAAAAATGTCACTCAATTCCAAGTCTATTTTCCTCTTAAATAACCTAAATAAATAAATAAATAAATTGTTTATAAAATTACTAACTTTAGCCCAATGAGCCTGATCCCTAAAATAAGGTATCTTAATCTTTACAGTCTCTACTTGACCAAGAATTTCAAAATATTAATTATTCTTTGTACTTTCTATCAAATTCATTCAGGACAAACTTTATAAAAGGCTAGGTTACAAAGCGCCCTAACAAGCTTCTGTCAAATTTTGCTTGAAAAAATTGAATTTCACTCAGTCTACTCGTGACAAAATAACGACCACTATACTACATGTAAATCCAATTTAAGAAAGAGTGAGCATCGAATTTACAGCAAACCGCAGATATAAACACATCACATCACATTATTTTATACATTGCCTTTCAATATGTAAGTTTGGTGTTTGTTTTCTTGACATCTAAACATCGAAAAGAACTAAACAAGCGAATCACTGAGGAGATTTACAAGTCAAGACATCACTGAAAATATCAATGAAAAATTAATAAATTGTTTACAGGGCTTCCATGAAGAAAGTTCATTAATATTGTTATTATTTTCATCATTGTTTTCAGGCTTGATCATGAAAACAATAATAAACCAATCAATATATCAATAATAATAATAATAATAATTATAATAAAAACAGGAATATATTTTTCAATCCTTTTCAGATAAGTGCAAACATGATGGCTAATTACTCTAACTATAAGGCTACCCCAGATGGTTCTTGCACCTGTGTTCCGTTCCTTGTTATTCTCCGGTACATTGCCTTGAACTCTTCTCTCCTTTTCAACCATACATACAGTAGTAGAATGATCAACAGGGCAAGGGCAATAGAAATCACAATAAGCGCGATAACATAGCCACCTGAAATACAAGTAACATTGAAATACTTACAGCTGCAGTACTTCAAATAAATTGAACTGCTTAAAGAGTTCATCATAACAACAACTGCCTTATAAGTGCAGACAGGCTTTTTACTATTTTCATAATTTTTTTGCCCGGCTCTGTTTGTCTCTGCTTAACCAGAACTCTAAAAAAATCAGTAAAACTTCTTTCAATAATAACAACAACAACAACAATAACAACAACAATAATAATAATAATATCAGTTACTTGCAAAAGCTGTGAAAATACACAAAGAGTTTGCTAAACTTCAGAAAGGTCCCTAATGTGTCTATAGGCCGTGTATGATGAAACACCAGTTATCAGACTAGCCAAGATTGAAGGTTATAAGAAATGAATTACATGTAGAACAATTTTTTCAGGATTGTGCATGTGAGACTCCAACTAAACAAATACCAGAGAATGACACAACTTTTTTATTGGTTTTCATTGCACCAGGGGAGGGGAGGGGGGTGAATTTGTTCCTTTAAGACATGATGGTTTCATGGTACGAAACTGAATATTGACTTGAGATGTCTCAACAGTTTTGTCTGGGGTTGTAGCATGTACAAGCCCGAGAGTCATTTTAACTGGCCAGAAAAAAATTAGACAAAGAGAATTAATAATTAATTAATTTATATTTATAAATTGTTGTAATAATACTAATATTTCACATTTCCAGATCAACTTGAAATCCACATGAATTCATTTGGAACAAAACTTCTGTAATTTGAACTCCCTCCAAAAAACTTCAATTGCCTCTCGGGCAAGTTCAGAACAGAGTTCACAAGCCAATGGCAAAATCCACCAGGCATGACTTACTTTGCACACTACAAAAGCTACAGTCAATGTGCAAGGGAAGGCAGAATGGCATTACGTTTTTCTAAATCCTACTTACAATCCATTCCTTGGACAGTGAACATTGCTTACATTTATGATATTGGCTAGCTAAGCTCAGACATTTATAAAAAGCCTTATTTAGGTTAAATGGAGGTAAGGCAAGCGAAGGTTAGGTCGTTAATAGTAGATTCATTTGCCTTTGGTTGAATTTTAATGTATTTAAACTGCTTATTCCTTTATCTCTGAAGGTTTTAAAAGTGGCTTATAAGGAGGAAGATTGTTGTAAGGCTTTATGCTCAGAATCACTTTTTCAAGGGCCGTTAATTTTTCATGGGGTAGCAGGTGCTGGTGGGATTTGAAGCACAGCTCCTGTAGATAACCTCCCACCCCCCTCCAGAACTGCAACAAAATTCAATTTGGGAGCTTCAAAAGCTTTTTAACTTAGTTAAAGGCAAATATCTTCTTTATTGGATGGTATACCAAGTCGGGACGGCCATGTTGTTTCAATTTGGTTTGTATAATATTTATTACGGCGCTCAAATGTATGATAAGCGGTAGCCTACGTAGCATGCGTTTCCACGCAAGTGGCGGAACAGTGACCCCTAATGCCAGATTTTTTTAGCTCTACTACTTTAAAACAGTCTCCGCCTTCCCGGAGATTAAAGGACCAGCAAATCACCTTAATACTATGACAGCCACTGCTCTGCTCAAAACATCATTACTTGCTAAACAACGTTGACAATAAACTCAAGGCTGTGCTCTAAGGAAAATTTAAGGGAGCCCAGTGCTCTTAACCTGTGAAACCTTGGGTGCCCAGCATGTGATTTGTATGAAAAAACCAAGATTTTCTAGTCACCCAAGAGCAAAAGTTGGGTGCCGGGGGGCCACCAGTCTCTGCTAGAGCACAGTCCTGAAACTTATACTACAACACCCACTACGCTACAAACATAATTGCTACACCATACAATAGGTAACACCTGAAGTAACAAAATAAAACTGCTACAGTAGATATGTGGTGATAGCTTAAGTTCTTTCAACAGCAAAAGAATTCCATTTTTTTAATGTGGAAGTGGATATTATTTTTTTTTCTTTCAAGTTGTATGTTTTATTTTTTTGGCATTTTGGTGGGGTAAAATTGCTTTTTTTGTGCATAATAAAGTAGGGGGACTGGGGGCATGCGGATGCTTCCGGTGGAAAACATGAACTTCAGGCTGAACATCAGAACTGCTGATTTTTGCAATTCTGGTAGGTTGTTTGCATTATCACAGATGCCGTCACTACAAAACTTGAAAGAATTCCTTTGGTGACCCCCCCTTTACACCCAATATTTTTTGCCTGGCGCCCCCCTTGGAAGGCATTTTTTTGGCATGCCCTCCCTCAAATTCCAACAGCCACCCCCCCACCTCCCTTCCTCCTACCCGATAAAAAATGATCGGTCCCCAAAATGGAGACAACTCACATTAATCAACAAAATTTAGCAGGTTCAAACAGGTTCATATTACGTCAGTGAGATACCGCAAGGTTTCCTCCGTATCATGACTAATTTACAGCTGCCTTGGTTAGGTTTGTTTAGCCCGCTGTACTTAAAAAAAAAAATTGAATTTGATTTGTTTTTCCTTGTTTGATCAAAGTGGTGTGAGAGACCGGGATCATTAAAATTTTGCTACGGGCTTAAATTGCGCTTAATGTTGTTGCCTAAAATTGAGGCTCAAATTTCACACAACTTTGAATGTTAACTTTGAATTTCAAAGACCTAATCAAGCCAATTGAGGTTTAAGGATAAGTACACGAAAGTCTTTCAACACACAAGAAATGAAGACATTTTATTTTTCAAGCCACATTGGCCCGGACCCCTTTAAAACGCAGGAGCTCTCTCTTACATTTCAACATGAAGCTAAAATTAACTAATTAGACCTTGGGGGCAGTCAGTGACAAAAAATAAAACACTTGTTGCTTTGTATCCTGAGGGCTTTCTTGAATCAGGCTTTTCACTTTTCATCAAAAAAGGAACTGTAAATCCTGTTTTCAACCTCATGTTGCTAAGAATAAGTTACAAGTTACCAACAATTATCTTCAAATTATTATCAAAGCTGTTATCAACCCCACTCTGATAACTAAAAATGCAGCTGCTAAGAATACATTTTTTCTGACAATATAAATGACATTTAACTTACTGATCTGTGCTTTAGAGGGAGGTACTTCTGTACTTGGACTTCCACCTGTGAGAAGTTGGTTAAAACATCACTGATTATTATTATACATGTAGAATGATACATTGTACATACATACATACATTGTACATACACTTTATTATGACTCCTCTCTGCAGGACTATTCTCTCGTAATATACAATTACAATGTATATATATACTGATGCTCCTCAATAAATTGAGTCGAGCGCTCTACGAAATACGTTCTACTCAAAAAACGAATTTATATATATATATTTTTATATATAGGAAGTCTGTGTTTATATATATATCTGCGGGATTTTGCTACAAGGTGCCCGCTAGGTTTTCGCTTGAACACAGGCATCGCCCGTGTTCAAGCCAGTGTAGCCGGAAAAAAAAACAGGGGGCTTGCCGTCTTGCTAGGTGTCAGCTGCGAGCCCTGGCCCAGACCTATCCGTGGGTGGGTGGCTTTCTTGTTTTGAGTGAAAACCAGGGGGGTAAGGAGGGTAGATTTTGTCACTGGTTAGAGTTTTATGTCAGAAAGCGGTGCAAAGTCAGAGAATTTTTCCTGTGGCCGGCCAGGCCAACCAAATCAATGTGGTGACTCATAATCATAACACTACTAGCAGAGCTTGGGGGAAGTGATTGAGTAGTCATAAGCTTCATGGGTGGGGAGGGTAAGTAATGGCTCCTTGGAGTTGACCGTCTAGAGACTCAGTACAGGCACCTTGTATGAAATCCCTACCCCCCTGGTTTTCACTCAAAACAAGGAAGCCACCCACCCACGGCTACGCTGGCTTCAAGCGAAAACTTAGCGGGCACCTTTTAGCAAAATCACACAGATATATATATATATATATATATATATATATATATATATATATATGTACACACTGTATATAAATATTATACAATAATAATAAATTAAATACAAGCAAAAATATTTACATGGGTTATAAACTGAGATACACCCACACACTGAGGTACATACTGGGATATACACACTGAAAAGCTATGTCATAAATTTTTCACACGTTTAACCATGTGCTCGATGTAATTATTGTTCTTGCTCTGTTAACTATGTGCTCGATGTAGTTGATATATATTCTCTCCTGTTTTGCCTCTCAATAACGTTACACTTGTGATTTCTGAACTACATGTACTTCATAACCTTAGCCTCATTATAAATTTTCCTAACAGTTCTCGAAAGGTGACATCGTTTTCTTTCATGATGTAATTTTGTAATGTGTAGTGGCAAATTCAATCTTTTTTTTTTTCATTAGCACTTTGGAAAGATTTAAAATAAAAAGCTGTTAGAATGAGGAATGTCTCAAGGGAAAACAGTCATGATTTTAATACTGAAGGTTTTTCTAAGACTTGTAGATTCATTCGAGATCATTTTTAGACAATAAACTTTATCTGCACTACTGCGGAAGTGGATCATGTTTACTGTAGGCAGTGTCAACCAATCTATCAGTCGATATAGCGGTCGATAGTCGGTCGACACTCGGTCGATAGCCAGTCGAGACTCGGACGACACTCGGTCGAGACACGGTTGATAGTCGTTCCAGATGTGTCTCGGCCAATATAGCTTTTCGTTCACTGATACTTCACCGACAATTCGCCGACTTTTCGCCGATAGTTCGTCGATACTTCACCGATGTATCGATCAGTAATTGGTCAACACTCGGTTGAAGATAGCAAGAATACCTAAAAAGAATTCATGTGGAGATGAGGGCATGGTGAGCCTCACCCCAAGGGCTGCTTTGGTTGACTGACTTTGCAGAACAGTATCCACTGTAAATAGAAATCAATGACCTTTGTTATTTCCTACATTTTTTTGGTTGGAAAACAAGAAATTAATTAGAAAGCATTTTCTAGCTTGAACCTAACTGTTTTTAAAATTGTGTTTCTGCTTTTTTAATTTCAAACTTCAATGTGCTTAGCCAAAATTCCGAAATAGCTATTAGTCATTTACCTAGCCCTTTGTTTTATTTCATGTGAACAGGATTAAGCCTATCTGTATCCATACCCACCACCTTTCCACAGACGTTTCCTCCCCTCGATTTTTTTTTTTTTTTGAGGGGTAGGGGTGTCTCGCTATGCGTAGCCGGCTAAAATCGAATCATAACTAAGAAGTCCGCTATGTGAGAGTGATAGGCTTCAGCTTTTTGTTATGTGATTTATTCCCACCGTGTAAGGCCTATATCTGGCTGAGTTTTCCTATGCCGAGAATTTTTCAACTGACTCAAAACTACATTGATAAAAAAATGTATTTACAGTTCATTTTGTTCAACTTGTTTTTCCTTCACAAGTTAAGATAATAGGGACTTTAAGATCCAACGACGCGGACAGCAACGAGAATGTAAAAAGACGATTGGTTTAATAAGCAAAACAACTACTTCGCACGTGCATCACGCTTTTTTGTACATTTCTTTCCTGTTTTTGCAAGACTACGTGCTGTAAATTGAAATCATTCTCACAATAAATGAATGTGTTGAGTCTACTGGATATTTTGTCACCTTCCTCAGTGCATTATCAGCGCGTTTTATCAATAACTGATCGTTAAACAAAGGACTGTTCCCTTCTTCAATACAGAAATATGTAATTTTAATTTGTGGTCTCCGCACAAGTGAGAACTCGGCGTGATGAAGCAGGTCAAAGCCCGATAATAAAAGATGTGCATTCCTTGCTCTTATTAAAGCATGTCATGAACTGCCCTTCCCATTCATTATTCGTCCACTTCGGGACTGCGCGAGCAGTCATTTCACTCGTCCTTCTTTAAGGATTCTTCGACTGCGGGGCCACAGGAGCAGCAGATTCAACTTAGGCTCTGACAGGTTCTGTTTAACAGCTAAAAATCAGACGATCAGTGATGATACAAAC
>CALNXI010001914.1:52726-73082 GCA_942486025.1 Porites evermanni | reverse complement strand
AGCACTAAGAGGATATTGAGACTGTGATTTGTTATGGACAGTTTTTTTTGTATTAGTTTTCTTTCCTTTGCTTGTGAACTGGACTGGTTACTTTGACACTGTTACACTTTCAAGTGTTGTCCGTGAATCCGGAGACTCACTCTTTTAATTAGAGAGGGGATAGTGTAGAGTAGAGGACATTTCGTGTCGTATTACATGATGTAAAACTAGGGCTAGGACCTCGTGGTCAAGAAAGAGTAAAGTTTGAGTAAACACGGTCGAGACTATTACGACGACTCTTGCCTTGATTTATTACAATTACATGGAGGGTCACATATGTCAACAGCTCGTGTGTATAAATATTGTGTGCACGCCCTAACCAAGAAGTACTATTCTATATTTAATAAAGATGCCCAGACTGTATGAACTTGTACAGTTATTACTTAAAATCTTGGTTTACAAGTAATTTTCTGGTTAGTATTCACTCTTTTTCAGTTCTTTCCCCACATGAATCTCCATAGCTTTAGACACCCTGACCTTCACCTTGCCAGGTCTAACTCACCCTGTTCACAGTTACGGCCCCAGAATCCTTCCATTCAAGTACAGTTGTATTTCCAGTGCATTCCTTCACATGTTGCATTGTTCAGGCATGGACTTGATTGACATGGATTCAAAATACCGGTACCTTTGAATCGTAGAAAAAACATGGGTTTAGGGAGTAGGCAATAACTGATCGTTAAACTGTCATAATAACTGATTGTTAAACAAAGGACTGTTCCCTTTTTCAATACAGAAATATATAAGTTTAATTTGTGGTCTCCGCACAAGTGAGAACTCGGCGTGATGAAGCAGGACAAAGCCCGATAATAAAAGATGTGCATTCCTTGCTCTTATTAAAGCATGTCACGAACTGCCCTTCCCATTCATTATTCGTCCACTTCGGGACTGCGCGAGCAGTCATTTCACTCGTCCTTCTTTAAGGATTCTTCGACTGCGGGGCCACAGGAGCAGCAGATTCAACTTAGGCTCTGACAGGTTCTGTTTAACAGCTAAAAATCAGACGATCAGTGATGATACAAACTGGAAAAAAAAGATTATTATGTCCCTAGTTCCCAGTGCTCTTCGGTTCACTTCATAGTGAGTAATCGCGCCTCGCACTGCCACATGTTTCTCCCATCGCATGATAACAGTAATTAATGACGTCATTGCTTAAAAAAGAAAGCCATTGGACTCACCTGCTAAATTAACACACGACTGATATTTGACCGATAGTTGGCCGATATACCACTGACAGTTGACCGATAATCGGTCGAGGTGCGTCGTCAAAATATCGACCGATACTCGGCTGATAGTCTATCCCACAATCGACTGACTATCAACCGACTGTCGACCGACTATCGACCGCTATATCAACCAATAGATCAGTCGACACTACCTACAGTAAACAAGATCGCGGTCACAGAAGCGAATTACAAGTGCTTGTTTGTTTGCCTTTTATCGGCGGACATTTTTTGTCCAGAGCCGACGATCAAATGTTTTACCTTTTCATTGCAAAAGCACAGAATGAGCAGGGAATTTTGTTGTTTGTTCATTGGAGGTTGGCATAGAGACTATCCAATAAAAGACTAAATTTGTATGAGAGTTATATTTTTCAAGGTACGTTTTGTTTTACTTCAGCGTGTTAATCTGTGTCAACTTGCACACTAAGCATGTCCTCGATCACACTTGACTAAAACAAAGGGTTAGCGTGCTAAATACACCGAAACAAAACATTGTGTGTCACTGATTGTTTCAGTAATTAAATACCCGCATAAAGTGTGTCTTTGGACGCAGTAAGCATGTTGTGTTAGCATGTTGTGAGCGTGTCATCACCTATGTCCCTGAAATTATGTAGAGTAGAGGACATTTCGTGTCGTATTACATGATGTAAAACTAGGGCTAGGACCTCGTGGTCAAGAAAGAGTAAAGTTTGAGTAAACACGGTCGAGACTATTACGACGACTCTTGCCTTGATTTATTACAATTACATGGAGGGTCACATATGTCAACAGCTCGTGTGTATAAATATTGTGTGCACGCCCTAACCAAGAAGTACTATTCTATATTTAATAAAGATGCCCAGACTGTATGAACTTGTACAGTTATTACTTAAAATCTTGGTTTACAAGTAATTTTCTGGTTAGTATTCACTCTTTTTCAGTTCTTTCCCCACATGAATCTCCATAGCTTTAGACACCCTGACCTTCACCTTGCCAGGTCTAACTCACCCTGTTCACAGTTACGGCCCCAGAATCCTTCCATGCAAGTACAGTTGTATTTCCAGTGCATTCCTTCACATGTTGCATTGTTCAGGCATGGACTTGATTGACATGGATTCAAAATACCTGTGAATCGTAGAAAAAACATGGGTTTAGGGGGTAGGCAAAAGGGACCAGAATCAAGGATCATAAAAAATGAAGAGAATATTGCTGGGCTAAAAGCCTTTTAGCAAATGATATCTCAGTCATTTTTTTGTCGGGGGTATAAAAACAGTCCTTTCTCTATTCGTCTCTTCTACATTACTACTGTACTCTACCAAGAAAAGACCAACCACTCCCAGCAGCCCCCCCCCCCACACCCCCACCCCCACCCCCCCCCTGCCTTCACAAAAACGAGTTCACAAAAAAAAATAGGTAAATTATGGTCTTTAAGTTCACACAGTCCTAATGAACTGTTTCACCAGTAATCAGAGTAAAAATAACAATGGTTAAATTTATGAGCAAGAAAATGGCTGAGTGGCATCATTACCTCAGAGAATGCACCTCAGTTATAAGGTTTAAGTAATTTCTTTCCTTCATGCTCTTAAGGTTCACCATCTGCAGGACCATATTGTACTTAAATCTATGGTTGCTATAATTTCTATAATTCATGTCATCAGTGAATGCAAGACATCAAAACATTTTGTTATTTATGATGGGAGCATTTCAAAGGCATCCATGTTCTGAAAGTGGTGTGAGTTTATTGTGGTTTCTTTGCTGGGTTTGCGGTTTATAGTAGGCCCCTGAATTAAGTGCCAATGTTTCACACCCCTTTACCCAATGAAAATTGAAAAAGTTCAAAAGCCTTACCTCCTGAAGTATTTTCCCTCTCTTTTGGTCCCTCTAATAACAAAAAGTGATATCAACCACATTTAAATTTTATTCAGTTATTCATATTTCGTATTATAATTATAATCAGTCAGTGTAAAACGCAGACTGTGGACAACTGTTTTCTCCCTTTAAATAAATACGTGACAACAACAATCCCATTGTTTTCTAACCCTAAAAATAATAGTCTGCCATCTGAATTTTACACTGCCTCATAATTATATAATACATATACTACTCTAATGTAATAATAAATAATTTAAAAAAATTCAAGTTTTTACCTCCTTTATTGTACTAAATATAAAATTGATGATAATAAAAAATTTTTGACAGATCTTTGACAGTTCATTCAAGTAATTCTCCTAGGCATTTTGTCAGTTCACTGATAGTTTATGATGTACAACATTTAGACTCAATTCATTTTTTTAGGAGACAGAATGGTCAGCAGTTCAGGGTGCTGATATTCAACTCAGTCTCCCTGGGTTCAAATCCCATTTGGCCAGTGACATGTAGTTAACTTCTCCACAATGCTTGTAAATAACCAACCAGCTAATGCTCTTAGCCTGCTCATCATAACTATGACAAAATTCTCAAATCTGATTGACTATCAACTGTCCTGATTTCAGCACTTATAGGACAGTGTAATAAGACAGTCCGCATCATGCCTAAGTAATTGGACAGTACGTGCCATGCATTGCACTCATGCACTTAGATGACTTTTTTTTTCACTGCTAGCCAAAAAACTCTCAAAATTTCTTTTGTTCCAGTTTTTAAAAAAGCCTATAAAGTATCACAAATTTTGTCACAGTTATGATTAATAATGGTAACCAAACTTTGTGTAATTCAATCTGGTCTGTAACCTGGCATGCCAAAGGTATCTGATACTCAGTAACCTTTACTGTAAGCAATACTTTTTGTTCTTCTGGTAAAACCCAGAGAGGTTGACAACTTATCTAACATTTCCTCAGGACTATGAATAACCATAATTTGCAGTCAACAAAACCTGCCCTTTGTGTGTTGCATATTTTCATATGACTAAATGTGCACTAGCAGCTTGCAAAAAAAGTACTGTCCGATAGCCCGGGGCTAGTGGATTTTGCTACCGGGCTAGTGATTTCTTTTCTAAACTTCCCCGATGGGCGAATGAAGTTTTTTGGGGTAATTAATTCAAATTACAGAAGAACTGTTAGTTGAAATGACTTCTGGGCTAGTACATACTAGTTAAAGCTTGCCATTCGGGCAAGCTGTAAAACTGACTTTCTTTACCACACCCTGACTACACAGTCGACTCCCAATAACTCGAACCTTCGCTAACTCGAACCAAAATCGATTTCCCCTGGATTTCTGTCATACATTCACTGTAATTTTACCCTCGGTAACTTGAACCCTCGATAACTCGAACTGCCGCTAACTCGAACCAATTTTCGTTTCCCCTCAGGTCATTTTCTATATAATTTTACCCTCGATAACTCGAACAATGTTTGAGCCCTTAAAAAGTTGGGAAAAAAAGCTGTCTACTGGTGTCTGAAACATTGAATTTTGGATTTCCTATTGACGTCTTGGAGGAGTATAGTTTACTAGTGGAGGCTGATGTTGATTGCCACAGGCTAACGTGAAGCAGATTTACTTCTCAAAACAGTAAAACGCATGCTCTATTTAGGCTATGTTTTGTTACATTAATTCTGATTTATAATCTAGAAGTATCTTTTAATTTTCACTTGACATTTCTACAATTAAATGTGATTAAAATGTTCACTGTGCAGTAAAAACTGTTTTTTACCTTACTCTCGGCTATTTTCTTCGAGCTGTCGATAACTCGAACTTTTTTTTGATTTCCCTTGAAGGTTCGAGTTATCGGGAGTCAACTGTACTTTAAAAGTTCTACAAATTATAAATGTAACAACAGTATATAATGCATTCCAAAAAGGCGAGGTCATTTTGGCAAAGTTACAGTCTGTCAGTAAAATAATCGACAAACCTTTTATGCACTTTCTTTTCGGTAAAGAATGAACAATGTGAGTTACTGTGAAAACACAGGTGCAAATTAGACATTTTATCTACGTGTCATTCTGACACAGCCCTTGAAAAGAAAAAAAAGGTCCACAACACCTTGCAAAATTATGACTGACGATCAAAACATGAATAAAACTTCAATGAACCATGTCCAACAACAATGCTTTTTATTCGAAAGAGCAAGTAGAGTGAGTGAAATGTTTCCGAAATCCTTTTTTTCTTAGTTTGTGTTTGTTTGTTTTTTAGCTGGCTTGGTGTTTAAAATAGATGAATGAGCCTCGAAACACGACTTTCCCTAATATTAATACCTTACTTTTTACCGGCAATCACTGGAACTGGGAATTCTCTAAAACCTGTCTCTTTCCATTTGCAACCAGAAAACTACTTTATGTTTGTGTGAGTTATATTGGCATCATCTCTCTGCCTCAAATATAATCTTGAATACCTGTCACGACATGAAATAATATTAAACCTGACTTATACAACAAAACCAAAACGAGACAAAAACAGTAACAACAATATTACTCAGGCTCGCCTTGGATGCAGCTCCTGAAACTTTTCCTGTACTCTGCTGTAAAAGCCTGCATGCTAAACTTTCACTTCTGTTGAATCCCATGGCAAAGCTTTCCTCAACCCAAAACCAGTGGAAGAATACGAAAAAAATTTGAAATGTTAAGAGAGTTTTCCTGTAGTCCACAGAGTGTGCATGAACTAACACAAACAGAGCCATTGATGATGATGAATCAACACTTCCCTTGATAAAAAACCAATTAATAAACAATTCAGTTTTGAAAAACTACAAAAGAACCTTGACAGCAGTTGTATTTCATTTTGTGGGGCAGTACAAGAGCATAATTTTAAAACTTGACTGAAATCAAAAGAGACTTCAGTTGTCGGCAAACAAATTTCTAGATGCTGCATAAGTTTTCCCACATGAATTCACCTCTCAAAATTTTGACCAAGGGGTCGGATTAGGAGGGTGAACCAAGTAGGGGACTACGTGTCCTATTGTTCTCTCCCCTGTACATTGTACGGATCTATAAATAAATAAAAAAATAAAAAGGAAGACTAGGTTGTTCCTGAAGTGTGACCAAATGCGTGACCAAGCAAAAAGAAAAGCCATAGATTGAAATTAATTTCATTTCCGAAAATTTCGTCATAATTCGAATAGAAGAAAACTTCAATCTAGATTTTTACTGGAGCAACTCCATTGGTTTCCCCTGAAATGGTTCATTTTGAGCCAAAACGAAATGCAAAAAACATGTCTCAGACTCCCTTCCCTACCCTACTGAGTCTGTATGCATGGATAGACATACGCTGACATCAAATAAAGATTTTCTGGGATCGATAGGTTTCCATTCTTTATGGTTATGGGGCTTTGCCTTGTGCACACGGACGCTCCACTATGAAACAGTAAATAAAGTTACCATTGACAATGGATATAATTGATAAAAATTGATGAAAATCGATACTGACAACTTTCGAAATTCATTTTCATCGATTTCTGATATCAACCGATTAATTACTATCGATGAAAATCAATTATCGAATTTCATTGATTGGGCACGCTAGGTCTGTACACACAATCATACTGTGATTTAACAAATCGCCGCAATTTTGTCTTTTAATCATCTGTATGATTACAGACCTAATTGGACTCCACTCAGTCCTATTACCATTATTAATAAGATACCTACATTTACTTGTTAAGTTTATTCCAAATAATATATATTTTGTTTCCTATTCTTGTTTGCAGGCCACAAATTCTGTAACCTACTAACGTATATGTACTTGTAGGTCACAGGTAATAATTATTGAGTCCAGCACAATGGTGGCTCTGTTGAGCACCTCCTCCTCCAGGTTAACACAGATAAGCCAAAAACATTTTGAGCTTTAGATTCACTTTGACAAGGGATATACTACTCTCAGTTTTTTATACGGACAACAGTTATAATACAGTCTCAGGCCTAACAATTGCAACAACTGGAAATGATACTGTTGGACGATGTAAGACAGTCTTAAACACGTTGCGGTGTGGCCAAACAAGTGCAATGTGTTTGACTTTTAGGGGCCGGCTGACCCACCTTCTGCGGCTGTTGTGGGGAAAACTTCTGGCTGTATACCTTAAATTATTGGTTATTTTGTAGCACAGTGATTGTTTGTGATATGCAAATAATATTTATATTTATAAATATGATGACTTTGCACTGTGCCCAGGATCACATAACCAGAAACAAAAATGTCAAAAATCTTGGACATTTCCCATTTTGCATACACATGTTTTTTTTTTCACATTTTTTGGATAATTATGTTATTTTTATTTCAATAGGCTCTTTGCATGACTGTGGTCACATGATCAACTTTCGCCAAACATGAAAACAGTTTGCTGTTGAAAAATTTTGTTTGCATAAGCTGAAAGAGCATATAAAAATAGGTACCTGCAAATTTTCAGCTGAATATCTCAAAAAGTAGCAATAGCAACGGCCACCAAAAGTTAGAAGCATTTGTATCAGAAAAACAACTTTTGCTGCCCAGTCACGCTTGCATGGTTTTCCATACAAAGAGGTTTTATGTTTAATACAGCGGTTTCATTAAGCATTGGAGATCACAGAATTCTCTGTCTACTACGCATAATTCTCTGGCTACATTTCAATGAAGTATAGCTATTTTATTCAGACAAGTCAGACGTGGATACGTTATGTAAAAAGAAATATTAATATTATTTCCAAAAATGCTAGCCTGTGAACAGGCTCTCTGTCTAGGGAAAGGGTGAAAAAACTGCAAGGAGAGGGAAGGGAAAGGGTGAGAGCTCGTAGAAAAACATTTGAGACCATTGTTCCACAACACCCACTGTGCATCAGATCCTGATGCAAGCTCCTACTCACAAGAAGACTGACTGTTGATAGGTTTGATTTTCATTGCTTCGATTTGATTTAAATAATCTCTTGTAAACAGGGCTTCTGATCTTTAACATGGTGTCTTCTGGCCCTTGCCTGATGAGCTTTCTTAGCCGTAATGAATGTTCTTGCACCAGAGGGCAAATCATGCCGACCAGAAACAATAACCGCAGAAAAATCAATATGCATGTCACATGCATGTCTCTTAGTATGAAATAAGCAGCAAAAATGACATTTTCTCAGTTAAAACTAAACCCTCCATAGCAGAATAAACTCATTGGAAAAAGCAACATTTTGGCAAGAGGTAAAATTACACACAGAATTGATTACATTTTAGTGTGTCCAAGTGACTGATAACAATCTGGTGATGATCGGCAATTACAAGACAAGAAGGCAAATTTTTGTCTACAGTCTCTCAACCTTTCCCTTCCCTCTCCTCGCAATTTTTCCACTCCTTCCCCAAACAGAGAGCCTGTTCACAGGCTACAGAAATGCGTAATTTTAGTCACTTGCTTTACATTCCTAAATAAATAACAAATACATCAAGCAGTTTTAATCCCAACAAAATTAACAGGGATACATCAAAAAATAATATTAGACGGTTTGCTGAAGTGTGGAGAGTCGATTGCAAGCTCAACACTTTTTTCTTTGCATGCAAAAAATTATTAAACGAATAAATACTAATGAAGCAAAACCCGAAACAAAATAAAGTACATGATGAACAAATTCTGGTGGCAAAGTTACCACGAGAAACGTTTAAGTGATAAGAATTAAGTACCTTTATGAGTAAAAAGAATGATTTCTTTGTGAACTGCTATGGAAATAAATTTGGCAATGTTTCCAATATATAAATGACAAAGTATCAAACTAGTAATAGATGACACTACAGCTGCCCCCGCTCTGTATATTGTCGGTCAATAGTATTCTTGCTTGTTGTGTAGCTCTTTGAAATTTACCGATTTATGATGAAGACGTTCACACATATTATTCCATACAATAGGTGAGATAAATACAGGAAATAAACACAAGGTTCCATGCACAGTTTCAGTTCGATTTACACAGCTTTGATCAAAACATTCTCAGTTTCGAAAATAGTTTATTCTAAACCACAAGAAAAGATTTACTTAGAAGTTTAATTTTACGCTATTTCTATTTCACTTTTTACATTTAATTCATTTTATTTGCCGGAAAGTAAGCCTTAAAAAATTAAAAGGAAGTTTCATCAATTCATGCTCGCGCATTCTAGTCTTATTTTAAACTTTACAGTGGAAGGACATCTGCGAGCAGGGAATAAGTCAGCACAGAATTTGATGGTTGGCGAATCTCTGTAATTGTCCATCGTTCTGCTAGTGATAAGCTAGCGGTTGAATCATTCACTCTTCTTGCTTGTTTGGGGCCGAGTCTTATTCCAGTCAAAGAAAGAGAAAGAGTGTCTGGTTGGGTTTCCAATCAAAGATTTGTGGACTTGTGTCTGGCAAACTCACTTAGTGTTAAAAGATATACTGTTATACGCACCTTATAACTTCATCTGCACTTAACAAGTGTCTTTTCGTCCATAACTTTCATAACAACTGCTGCCCAGAATGTCACTGATAACACGTAAAGCAAAAGAGTATCGAAGTATGACTGCACAATTGATGTCATAAAATCTACCTATTGTAAGCGGTCCCTTCGGGATTTTTTGTGTTTTATGTCATCCTAACCATTTCGTACTTGCAGGCGCAAACAATAGAAACGTCATCATTACCTACCGATTCCTCGCGGTCCCTGTTCAAGCAAATCAAGATTTTTTCTATATTGACTGTATAAATTATTTCAACTGTAAGTACTTTCCTTAATATACACGTCAGTTACTAGAGTGCCTCCTCAGGATTTCGCCTTCTGGGGGAAATCCCTGCAGGGGCAATTACTACGAAGCAATTAATTTTAAAATTTTTCTACGTCAATATATTTTAACAATAACTTCTAAAATGGCACAGCATAAATTGTAACTGCAGTAGCAGAGGAAACAAAGACGAGATATTCATCGATATTCGACAAATCGTGTATTAAACTGGACATGCAAAGTTTTGCACTGAGTGTTCCCTGAACCAGCTACGAGAAATAAAATTTGCTATCAGATACATGTAGTAGGGAAAGCCATCTCAGCAGGGTTTAAAGCGCAAACTTTCCAGGCTCATTTTCATGCTCTTTCCAGGAAAGGGCTTCGCTGTTTCAAAATATTCTCCTGATACTGCAATTCTTAATGAAACCCTGTTAATATCATACTGAGATACTGAGTGCTTAGTCACCAAAACCACTGAAAATAAGATTTTGAATTTATGTGCATGGCTAGCTTGTGCTACGGGGTATATTGTTTGAAAAATTTGTAAACTGGTTTTCCTACGATGAATGCAATTGAAATTGATTTCTAATCATTATAAATCAAACTATTACACATCACACCTCACACAAAAGAATGCTGCATGATGCTGAAGGCAATGCTTGATGGAGAGCAAGCTTCATAACATCACAGGGTGCAAAGAAAGTCAATTTTACAGCTTGCCATTCGGGCAAGCTGTAGCTGGTATGTACTAGCCCACAAGTCATTTCAACTAGCCCCAAAACCCTTTTTGATTAGCAGGATTGATTACAATCCTTCTGTAATTTCAACTTCCCCAAAAAACAGCACTTGCCTGTCTGGCAAGTTAAGAACAAAAATCACTAACCTGATAGAAAAATCTGCTAGCCCCGGGCTATCAGACACAACTTTCTTTGCACGGTGCATCACTCAACACTGTGCAACTTGTTATTTAATTCACAGCCCATCAAGTAAGATTATAATAACAAATCATTTACTTTCATGTATAAATTTTAGCATACCCACCTAATACATGGACTTGGGTAGTGAGGTCTGAAGCACTTTCATTTGTACTAAGATAACTGTATTGGAGCCTGGATGAGAACAAGACGGTGTTATTCACTGTCACATTCCCCAGGTATCTCAACATGGACTGAACTGAAAATTTGACAATCAGTTCCAGGGAGCCATTGGTATTCTTTTTGACACTGAACCTTGTCTCATTTTTACACCAAGATTCGTATCCAGTGAATCGTGGACAATGCTTTGCATTGGTTGGCAGCATAATTGTCATTGCCCTCTCTGCTATACATTTGCCAGCTCTATCTGTGACTGTTCCAAAAATCACTCCAACTGTACCGCCAATAAGACTTGCATCCCAAATAAACTTGAGCGATACTGTTTTTTTAGCCTCTCTGTATACAATTTCCACAGTTTTAGTTACATTATGACAGTGTGGCTCTAAAACAATAAAAGAAAATGAGCAAATAATTGAATAAGTGTTATTAGCTTTTAGGCCTCCGTTTGAGACTATATCCTAGCAACACTGCCCCACATGCTCAGCAAAGATCTCACTGGATTCATGCAGTGTCTTCCTTGAGTATGCCAAAATCAAGTGAGCAAAAGAAAGGCTCTTCTGGCAGGCTGCACAATAGCTAATTTATTGATGATTTTGAAAAGTAAACCTGTGGCAGGCCCAAAAAAAACACAGCCTGATTTTTTCATTTTGGCCTCCTTTAGACAGAGAGATAAAACCCATAAATTGTGACATGTAAATTAACCACTGCCACACCAACATTTCCAAATTCCATTTCAACCAGGAATCAGGTTGACAAAGAACCACTTTGTGGATGTGCTTCCTCCGAATCCTCATTGAGTATTCATTTATTTATTTGTTAAACAAGCCTTTGTAACATAAAATTATATTTCAAGGCTGGCCAATCAACCTTACAAAAGAAAGGGGATATTAAATTGACACAGTACATGCTGCCTGTATTTTTTTTCCCACGCTGTTTGAAGATTTTTTTCTTTTATTCTAAAATCACTGAGCCCCTCCCTCAAAAGTCATATGCGTCTTTCCAAAAGTTAAGTATAACTATTATTCACTCAAAATATTTCCCCAATTCTCACTGGCTAAAAGCACATGCATAATTCACCATAACCAGTTACTGATGACCAAATTTGGAAGAATTTTGTGTTTAACGAGGAAATGAAGTCAAAAATGCAGTCCTCTACAGGTTAAGGCACCGTTAACCGAGAAGACCTGGGCACGAGGTTGAGTCGTTTTTGTTGTAAAAACTAAAATGGCGGACACTTCAATCGTTTCAAGAGTGAGAACTACAGCTGGAACTACATGAAATAATGGCTAAAAACATAGCAGAAACAGCAAGAAGACAACTCAGAGGGCGACATCTGCTATTTGGAGAATATTTGCGGAGCTGGACAAACCTAAACGTACACTATCGAAGATAAACTTAACATCGATGCAGGTAAGCATGTCTTAGCTGTGTTTTTAAACTAGGAATTATTTTGAACAAATAATAAAGCAATTAATGAATTCTGCTTTCGTAGGATATGAAGAATTAAGTGGATCTTGGAGAGTGTTATCCACCTCTACCTTCAGCCTCGGTGGATAACACCCTCCTTGATCTGCTCAATTCTTCATATCCTACTCAGCCTCATTCATTAATTGCTAATTATTATTCATTCAAAATATTTCCCCAATTCTGATTAGCTAAAAGCACACGCATAATTCACTATAACCAGTTACTGATGACCAAATTTGGAAACATTTTGTGTTTAACGAGGAAATGACGTCAAAAATGCAGCGTTCATCCAGGTTAAGGTACTGTTAACTGAAAAGACCTGGGGAAGAGGTCGAGTTGTTTTGAATGTGGAAACAAAAATGGCGGATATTTCACTCGTTTCAAGAGTAAGAACTAGGCGAAATTATAGCTAAAAACATGGCAAGAACAGCAAGAAGACAACTTGAAGGGCGACTTGTGCTATTTGGAGAATATTTGCGGAGCTGAACAACCCTAAATGGGCACTATCGAAGATGAACTTAACATCAATCTGATCGATGGAGGTAAGCATGTTTTAGCCATTTTTTTAAACTAGGAATTATTTTGAATGAATAATAAAACAATTATTGAATTTGGCTTTCGTATCATATGAAGAGTTATGGAGATCTTGGAGGGTGTTATCCGTCTCGGGATAACACCCTCCTCGATCTCCATAATTCCTCATAAGATACTCAGCCTCATTCATTAATTGTTAAATATGCAGTTTATTGTTTGAAGTAAATTATAAACTTATTAAATGGGAGCTTCACTTTTAGTTTTGGCTAATAATAATAATATACAATATTTATAGAGCGCTAATTCCCAATGGTCCAAAAAATCCTAAACCTACAAAACTACAAAACTACATTGACATCCTATAAAAAAATTCCCAATGATCCAAAAGCGCTTTACATAATAAAAATAACAACAAAATCCTAAACCTACAAAACTATAAAACTACATTGTCATCCTAAGAAAACATCATCATTCTATACGACAACATCATAACAAATTTTAAAAACCCAAGTCTTAAGCTTAGATTTAAAAGAAGAAAGGGAATTACAAGATCTAAATCTATTATCTGATATAATACATACTATGTTCAAGGTATCATAAAAATAAAACTACAAAACTAAGACCCTGAAAAGGAAGTTAAAAAGGTGGACCGGACATCTAGCATTTTGAAAACCGTACCCGCGAGTCAAGATTCTACAGAATCAGGAGCCCATAACCCGGAGCGTGCAACTGCCATAAATTCGTGCAACGGCGTTTTTACAAGTGAGTCTATTTTTAGATAAGCTTTTCCCGCGAAAAATGACTGTTGTCATTTGGACCTTTTCACAGTCGGCTGTTTCAAAGATGATTTCGATTTCCCTTTGCGTGAATTATGCATTGTCGACAATGAAGTAGACGTCCCGGGCTCTTAATTACTTCTACGTTTTGCAGATCTTCCTCTGAACTGCTAGTTTCCGTGTAAATACTGCAATTGTCGCTTGAAGTACTGTCAGAAAAATCCTCGAAAGATTCCTCATGTGTGTCCGCCATGCTTTTTTTTCAATGTGAAGGAGTTGCCCTGGTTACATATTAAAAGTTTATTATTGATGACGCACTTGCTTGTGATTGGCTTTTCAAAAGCAATTCGCGGGAAAGGCTTATCTAAAAATAAACCTACTTGTGAAAACGCTGTTGCATAGGCGCAGTATGGAAGTTAGATGCTCCGGGTTATGGGCTCCTGACAGAATATGCTTAATGCATGATTAATAATTAATGCAAGCTCAGAGAATTTGTCCACAACAATACAAATTGTTCTCTAATCACTCTGCAGTGAAACGAGAACAAATCATTTTCACTCTAGAAACCATGAAACGCAGACAAGGATCAGGAATAGGCATCTCGTTTATTGATAGCTAGAACACGGGCAAAATACATGAATAAACATACTACAAACTACAGCTAACGAAGACGTAAGCTAACAATTAATAATGTACAATCTGGTAATAACCTTTCTGAAAGATTAAATATAATAACAAAAAAGATAACAAATACAAGAAAATTTACAGAACGGTAGCGAGAGATGCTGTCAAGTGACCTTGAATCTGCAAAGAACACCTTATATACCTGATAACAAATAATCACGCACACTGTCAAAATAACTCACGCGACAAATACCAACACATCGGTATGCAAAGCACTGAAGCAACGTGCATTCCTTAACGCGAGAAAATACATTTCTTTATTTACAATCGCTTGGCATTTCTGAATAAACACTAAATACTCTGGTGAGGTTTCGTTGATAATTTCTGTGTGTCCGGAGCTTCAATAGGGCCATTTATACGAGGAAAAATAAGACGCGTCTTACATAACACTCGTCTTAAATAAGACACGAACTTTCCGTATAAACGGAACATTTCGTCTAAAATAAGACGCGGCTTAGCTAAGACGCGTCTTATTAGATAAGACATGCTCGTATAAATGGTACAGTTCGCGTATTATTTAAGACGCGTCTTATTTTTCCTCGTATAAATGGCCCTAATATTTTTCACGTGTCGAAGAAATTGAGATTACTCTATGCCCAAACTAAAAAGCGGGAGTCGACAGTCGCTTCTACTTTCAACCCAAGGCAATAGTTACAATCGCTTGAGATTTCTAAGCAAATATTTTATGTTTTAAGAGGAATTAAACGAGATATTTCGCGAAAATTGGTCAAAATTTCATTTGACTGCCATGGTATCTAGGCATTTCCAAGTTTAAAATGCTACTGACGTCTCGTAATCATCAGCATTGCTGTTTTGCCTCGAGTGCATTATTAATCAAAATCGATCAATCAAGCTATAGAACGCTTGTTCAACTTACCTATGGCAAAGCCACTGGAGAAAACCGACAACAACAACAAGAGGCCTAGCCCCGAACGAAAAAAATGCTGATTCATTATCCCCCTTTGCACGAATGCCCACTCTGCTCGACTGGTTTATGCTTTCAAGAGAAAAGACGCGCAAGGCAGCCCGCGCTTTTATACCTGCAACCTCAGTAACTTTTCTCAGCGGATTCCCCCTCCTTTATATATCTTTTATATACGCTAACCACTTTTTTGGGCATGAATTAATGAATGAGGCTGAGTATCTTATGAAGAATTATGGAGACGGCCGAGGCGGATAACACCCTCCGAGATCTCCATAATTCTTCATATGATAGGAAAGCCGAATTCAGTAATTGTTTTATTATTCATTCAAAATAATTCCTAGTTTAAAAATAAAGCTAAAACATGCTTACCTCCATCAGGACCCGATTATCTCCATCGATGTTACCTATCAATGCCAACCTCGTGAGGGGGAGTGCGGGCAAGGGGTGGGGATTTGACAAATTTTGAAATTTTTTGATCAAATTCCCCAGGGTTGGAAACGAAAGGTTGATCAAAAGTGTCAAAAAAGCCCCCACCCCAGGGGTAAAAATCTAAACAAACAATACTATAACACTATATCAGAAAACAAATTAAAAGAATATTTCAAAAGTAAGTTCTTAACACTTTTCTTTATGGTTAACGTAAGCTCCGTTAAATTACTCGCTGTAATTAAGTATTTTCTCTCTCCACTAGCATCTCCTATTTTGAACAACAAAATCATTCCAGGAAGATTGACTGTGCTATTATAATATTAATGAAACGCAAAATGCTTTATAACATCTGCTCAACATGTCGGAACAGGTCGGATCAGTGACCCGTGAAAAATCCTCTGACTTTCATGGTGGAATTCGATTTCAATCGAGTTATACAATCAGATGGGAACTTGAAGATAAAACCTTTCTCAAAATAGACTGTCTTAACTTCATACCCTTCTCCAACAGGGTGACTTTCAGAAAGCCTCGAGGGACGGACTTGGTAACCGCTTCTGAATTGATACCACGCTTCTGTCGGTCAAAGTCAAATGTCCCGACCCCGGGGTCGCTATGCACGATCAAAAGCCCGACAGGGAGATAGTCTCAGGCATCAAATCCCCGCCCCTTGCCCGCACTCCCCCCTTACGGGATTTACATTAGGTGCATTAAGTTCACCTTTAGCTCTGGCGCGCGAAGCGCGCCTGCGGAGCACCATGGGTAAGTAAATCTACCCATCCTAGAAAATTTGGTAATCACGTGACCGTACACGGCCCGCCCATTGCCCGTCCGTCCGCACCACAGGGAAACCAATGTTCAACCCCACACTTTCTAGCTAGCTTGGGAGCACAGGAAGACTGATATTGCACACATATTGCACATCAATGTTCTGATCAATTGACAGCTGTCAAAACAGGGTCTCGCTGACCAGTATCACCTGATCGTATCGCGGGCTCAGGTGTCGACCCATCGAGGTCGAGTATTTTTTGAAGTTATCCGCTGACAAGTTACTAGTTTTCAAGTGATTGCAGGTTCAAGTTTAATTTTTTCAATTCATATGAAATACGTTGTGTTTGATATGTGCCGCCAGGAGCCCATCATTTGATGGGCTCCTGGTGCCGCACAATTAAAATTTTAATTTCAAAGTGACCTCGGAAGCTAAGATTCAGCCAGTTTTTTACAGGCAGGGAAGACATGCCAGTTGCTTTTGACTTTTCTCACCAAGGCCACGCGTTGGTTACGCTCTACGTCCAATTTTAATGCTTTGATTTGTCAAACGTGACAGGTGAGTTCATGCGGAAAATTTATGCAGCATCTTGAAACTTGTTTACTTTGACAGCTGAAGCTGACAGAGTTTTGTGTCAACTTGTGATGTTTTTAACTGTCTTTTTCCACTGAATGTACAAAATAAATTTCAGCTGCTCTCAAGAGTCTTCTGTTATTCATGGCTAGTTGTTTATCGGGTTTTTGGTTGAGAAATACGTCGCTTGTGAAAGTCGGAAATCCGATTTCGGATGGCATCGTTTTCGTTTTTCACCTTGCTTGACGCGTAGGGGAGTTGAAACGATTTTGGCCTTACTTGATAGTTTTCAGTGCATCTCGAATGGTAAGCCTGAGTAACTATTTTATTTGATGTTTGTCTTTTATATCTAATTCAATGAAGTCGAGTGTAGTTTATGGGGCTATTTAGTTTATGCACGTTAGTAAGATTTGAGACATTAGGGCCAATTATACGAGGAAAAATAAGAAGCGTTTTACATAAGACGCGTCTTAAATAAGACGCGAACTGTACCATTTTTACGAGTATGTCTTATCTAATAAGGCGCGTCTTAGCTAAGCCGCGTCTTATTTTAGACGAAATGTGCCGTTTATACGGAAAGTTCGCGCCTTATTTAAAACGCGTCTTATGTAAGACGCGTCTTATTTTTCCTCGTATAAATGGCCCTAATGATCTGGCCGAGTATCAGGTTTGATTGGAGAACTTTAAAAAGCCTTCAGACATTTTCTCACCGCAAATAGAAAGAAAACGTTCCAAAGGATATTTAGTTATAATTCTGGCTGTAAAAGAAAGCTTTGAGCGATTTTCTTGCCTCGAGTTCATCTTTGGAAAACACAAACACCGGTAAGCCGGCTTAAAACATAAACAAGGATTTTCAGAGACACTTTAATACTTGTCTTCGTGAATGAAATTTGTTGTCTCTGTACATATTTCACCGAATGATTTTCCTTTTATTGATTGTTAGTAGTCTCTTTTGCAATTTTCATCGCTGTTGTGCCGTTTGTTTTCAGTCGCTCATGAACATAGCTTGCAGGAGTAGTCAAAATGCCGCGCGTATCAAACGCTTTTGAAGATTACACATCGTTATAAAGCCATTATGTTGAGGCGCATAACTATGTTAATCTTAATTTAAACAGTCGACTTTAGCGCTTGTCAAAAGCGAGAACCGGCTCGCCGTATAGGTGATTTTGGAAATCTTTTAAACGGTTTCGATAGAGCGTGCTTCGATCGTCCTGAATATTGAAATGAGTGCAATTTGTATTGCAAAACTGTGAAATACTGCATTCTGTCCGAGGTCTGTATGATAAAAACAGCACCTCATGGTACTATTTCACCTCAGATGTGATGTATAAAAGGTATAAAAGGTTGCTTTACACGACCCAGACTTGTTGGCAAGATTTTGTAAAGTAAACTTATCGAACGTAAACAATTCGGCCTGATTTGTTTTCCTAATGTACTGTGATCAAGAACCATTATGGCTATGCTATTTTTTAGGTGTACATAAAAGGCTATCAAGTCGATGTAAGATTAATTTCACTCTTAGCTTGGACTGTTTGCAAATTATTTTTCTCTAAAATTACTTAGCCTTTCCGTCAAAAGTCACATGAATGTGCTCTAAAGTTAACTGATTTGTGGAATACAAGTTTACAATTGTTTCATGTAAATTATAAATTCGAGTTAGTAAGAGCTTCGCTTTTAGCCCAGGCTAAATCTATATATTACACGTTTAGGGTTGTTCAAGTAGTATAGGAGGGATGAAATTAACCTCTTTTTTGGGGGGGAATCTCATTAAGGTGGGGGGGGGGAATAAATTAACGTCGCTGACGTCATAGGCTATTGTCTTGATCTCATGAATAAAATGCGCAGGAATCTCATTAACTTGCGGTGGAATCTCATTAAGTATATCCAGTTTGACGGGTTTATCAATGATGTCATGTTCTATTTTTATCTTGTGGCGGTCATGGTTGGTATAACCGGTTTGACAGGTTAGTTATTTTTGGAAGATGATGTCATATGTATTCCGGGGTACTATGATGTCATAGTTGTTTTGAATACTTCAATGGGAACAATAGGCTTGCCTAGACTTGCCCAGGCTCTTTTAACCCTGATTGTAGAATCTATTCTATCTTCCAAATAAAAGCGCGCTCTCCGTTCAGCATTTTATTATTGTCACAAACTCCAGTAAATAATATTTTTGAGCGGATAGCATCCAAACATACTAGTCAACGGTCCGAAAACAGTACTCGACTTAAAACTATTCACTGTGACCAAAGATAAATATTTTTATTCTACAAAACCATTGATTCTGTTTTGTCAATATAATTCAACCTTCAAACGTTTCTAGACTGTGGTATCGAGTGTTAACCATTAACAGGTTGGCCTTTTTCCTTTTAGACCTGTATCATACGAAACAAAACGAACGCAAGCGAACTGTATTTTATTATTCATCGCAAACTAATTTAATATACACTGAGCCAACATGAACGCTTGTCGCATAAATTATCCACGGGAAGCAACTCAATTATATATAAACAATGGTGGGATTAATACGCGCGTGCTACAACCAGACTACACCTTTGTTCCGGTTAAAAAATACATTTATTGATAACAAAACCACCAAAGTGTTACAACAATAGATGAATAGACAGAGTTCCGGCTTAGTCTTCGGGAACAGTTTGTTTGACAAACAATCGATTGAGTAAGAATTTCCGCTTATCGATGGCAAGTTCTGTCGATTCCAGCCAGTCATATCCTTCTGTGTCTTTGAGATCTTGGCGGGTTTCCATCACTTTTCGGAATGTCGGATCTTTCTTCATTGCATGCATCCACTGTAAAAACTCTAAGAACACTTTTCTCAATTCCTTTCTATATACTGGAAGCAAAGCATTTTCAGCTTTAATGCGGGCCACTTCAGGCGAGTCTCCGTTTTGTTCATACTCGTTGATCAGAGCTTCGAGCTGGGCTTCGTGGCGATTACAAACTTCATTTTGAATGCGTGACCAAGGATCTACATGCTCCTCCTCCTCCTCTCCGGAAGAGTCCATTTCTTCGCTAGATTGAGAACTTTGAGATGATTGTTCGCTTTCTTGTGAGCTTTCAATATCGTCGTCATCATCTTCAAAATTTCCATATCCTTTATGAACGAAATGATTATAATTGCTGAACATTGTGATCCGAACTGCACGAGGTTTAAGAACTGACTGAATCAGAAACAGCGGCTTACTTCTTTTATAGCTATCGATGGAGGCACGGCTGCAAAGCACAACGGAACTCTATGAACTTTCATTGTA
>CALNXI010001914.1:19422-51359 GCA_942486025.1 Porites evermanni | reverse complement strand
GCCAATTGTAAAAAGGTCACGGCCATTTCCTTTTGATGCAGTCTGGTCTGAAGCAGCCTATCCCGTTGTACAAAATTATATGCAAGGAGCGCCCCGATGCCAAACCCTACCAAAAGACTTTGGGATCACGGAAATGTACCGCATTGCCAGACATCTTTATGATCCGTATCTTCCATCGTACTCGTATGGAAATTACTGGCCTGTGAAAATAAGACACTATTGCAATGGAAAATCGAAATGGATTTATTTACACAAGGACGATCCCAGCGTAAGATCTTTCCTAGAAAAGAACCAAACGAATGCTCGATAGACCAATAACAAATTAATTAAACGGTTGTCGATGCACTGTGCAGTGGAATATTTTATTTTTCAATAGACCTAACAATTGTGTATGAAACGGTACCTTATCTTTTTGTTGGAGGACTTAAGTATGATTGTTAATTTGTGAGAACACAAAAGAGGCATGAGTCAGATGCAAATTAGTACTGGTTAACAGAGCGTGTAACAAGACATCAAGATAAAGTAATTTTATAGAGAGAGCACTGTTTGCAATAGATTGAAATAAAGAGTTTGAGCTCCATTTTTTTGCGTCTGAGTTTTGTTTATAACCGGATTTTTAGTTAGGCAAGCGAACTTGTTTCCTTAGCAAAGCGATTGCAAGAGTAACATGCTGAACGGAGAGCGCGCTTTTATTTGGAAGATAGAATAGATTCTACAATCAGGGTTAAAAGAGCCCGGGCAAGTCTAGGCAAGCCTATTGTTCCTATTGAAGTATTCAAAACAACTATGACATCATAGTACCCCGGAATACATATGACATCATCTTCCAAAAATAACTAACCTGTCAAACCGGTTATACCAACCATGACCGCCACAAGATAAAAATAGAACATGACATCATTGATAAACCCGTCAAACTGGATATACTTAATGAGATTCCACCGCAAGTTAATGAGATTCCTGCGCATTTTATTCATGAGATCAAGACAATAGCCTATGACGTCAGCGACGTTAATTTATTCCCCCCCACCTTAATGAGATTCCCCCCCAAAAAAGAGGTTAATTTCATCCCTCCTATACTACTTGTTCAGCTCCGCAAATATTCTCCAAATAGCAGATGTCGCGCTTCGAGTTGTGTTCTTGCTATTCTTGCCATGTTTTTAGCTATAATTTCGCCTAGTTCTCTCTTGAAACGAGTGAAATGTCCGCCATTTTTCGTTTTCACAACCAAAATAACTCAACCTCGTCCCCAGGTCTTCTCGGTTAACGCAAGAACGCTGCATTTTTGACGTCATTTCCTCGTTAAACACACCATTCTGCCAAATTTGGTTATCAGTAACTGGTTATGGTGAATTATGCGAGTGCTTTTAGCCAATCAGAATTGGGGAAATATTTTGAATGAATAATAAATTAAATTAAAAATAAATGTATACAACTTTTTAATGGTCTGTCCCTTAGGGTGGTGATGGGTAGTAGGTGGAATGATGGGTAATGGGTAATGACTTTACTGTGTACATGGTTTTTTACATACATGTAAATGTTTACAGGACATGTACGCAGGAGCCCATCAATTTGATGGGCTCCTGATGTACGTAAAAAGCCATGTACACAGAAAAGTCATTACCAATCATTCCACGTACTAACCGTCACCACCCTAAGGGATAGACGTTAATCATATATGTGAACTGTGCTGGGGTGAAGAATTATGAGAAAGATGATCATCGTAGTTATAGACGCTACTTTTACAGTTGCGAAAAAACTGAGCCTGAAAAAGATTCAGGCTTGTACGCGATTCGAACCCTTGACCTCTGCGATACTGGTGCAGCGCTCTGCCACACTGAACCAACAAGCCAACTGGGAGTAGGTCGTTGAATTGGTTCGTTGAGTGCAACCCTTTGTAGTTATAAAGTCACGTATCTTAATATACTTTGTTTGTCTTTATGAGTTATTATCTTATTAATCTGCTTCTAAACTTGTCTTCTCTTCTCTGGTTCAGGCTGAGGCTGCCGCCCTCCCACCCAAAATTATTGTTATTCTGGTACCCTGGGTATAATAGAATTTTTCTCGCACGCGGCGGGAATCTTTATTGTCGGCCGGAGACCGAGCCACCATAACAAGGGTTACCAGCCACAGGTACTGGAGCGAAAGGTTAAATATCTCATTAACATATATTTGCAATTGGGAGCTCTTGATCTACTTGCACTGGGCTTCTTGCCACTCCTGCACACTGTTAGTGGCCCCTCCGTTTTTGGTGCGTGTAGCCTAAGCAGCATGGCAGTTTTTTCGAGAGCACGACTGAGCGGCAAAGCCCCAAAAACGCACGCAAAGCGCACGCGAACGAGCGGCGAACTCCCGCCCCAATCTCCTCGCGTTTTCTCTGCCCAAACAAAACCGCCATGCAACGCTGGTTAGCTAGTAAGCTAGTAAGCTGGAGAGTGTGCTAAAAGGTGATATATATACATACATAGATACATACTTTAAAACTTTATTGTTACCTCCCTAAAGGGGCTTTTCAGGAACAATGATTATATTACATCATTTATATAATAAATAATTACAACACTTAATAATACTAATTACAATGTTAGCTAATTACTAATTACAATGTTTTAAACTTAACTAAGAAGTATTTACAAAATTAACTAAAAGCTGTCTCCTCAAGGAGCGTTTAAAAATTTCAACAGATGGGCTTAACTTAAGAAGAGATTCCAAATTGTTCCAAAGTTTAACAGTCCTGTAATAAAAAGTTCCCTGTCCGGAGGCAGTTCTGAAAAGAGGGATGTTTAGCTTTTGGTTACTCCGAGTTGTTCGTTCGCTAACTTGCTCACGGGTAATAAATTGGGATGTAAGATATTCAGGGGCTTGACCGGTCATGCATTTGAAGGCCATAATAGCTTGGCGATAGTACAGTCGGCAGGCAACAAGGACAGGCTTTTTAATAGGGGTGTTATATGATCATACTTTTTCGCGCCGCTGCCGCTTATTTGTGGTATTTGCCATTAGAACAGTAGTACATTTTGCTGAAGACTAAGGCATGTATTACGGTCAACAACGAATTTTTGTCTAAGCAATGTTTGACCCGGTTAATTTGTGCTAGACTTGCGATACATTCCGACACTGAGGTCTTTATATGGTTATCAAATGTTAAGTTCGGATCCAAAATCACGCCAAGATCTCTCGCTGATTGCCCTGGGGAAATTTCCTTTCCCAACAAAGACAAGTGAAATTCATGGAGCTTAGAGGTCATCTGTCGGCTCCCGAAAACAATTAATTTTGTTTTGTCTGGATTCAGTAGTAGCCGATTTCCGAAACACCAGTTGCGCACCTTCATGAGATCTTCATTCATTTCTTGGACAGTCCCTTGGGAGTCATGTAAATTAAAAGAAACAAACATTTTAGTATCGTCTACATAACATTCTGTAGAGAGCAATGCCTTGGAACTTCTGGTAGATCATTTACGTATATTCTAAATAATAGAGGGCCTAGAAGACTGACTTGAGGAACGCCACATTCAACTGAACGAGGATCAGAATTCGTCCAACTTGAAATCTATTAGTAAGGTAGCTGTTAAACTATTTTATCGCGCTGGTTGAGGCGCCGACCCTTTGTATTTTACGTAACAATATTTGGTGGTCAACGCTGTCGAAGGCTTTTCTCATATCTAAAAGCACGCAGGCAGTCAAATTCTTATCATCAATTTCAGTGAGAAATGCGTCAGTTGGGGGATTAAAGATGTCTCAGTAGAGAACCATTTTTTGTTGCCGCTTTGTTTTGTGGTAAGCCTTTCCTTGGTTGTCAAATAGGTGACAAACTGATTATAAGCCACTTTCTTGCAACCTTTGACAATGCAGCTAGCAGGGAAATCGGTCTGTTATTGTTAGGAAGTTCGTGGCTGCCTTGTTTGGGAATATGTGTAATTTCGGCAGTTTTCCAGACTTCTGGGAAAGTTGAAGCTAAAAGAGAAGCATTGATGACTGACGTAATAAAAGGGAGTGTTATCAGCAGGCTGTCCTTAAGGACTCGAGTTGACACTTTGTCAATCCCAGGAGCCTTATTAGAAGGCATTGCGTTTATGACATCCGCGATATATATCGGTGATTGTGTGGAGGTCGCACTTTTTCTCCACCTGAACAATTTGAGTAGCCCCATTAGTCAGCAAACGGCATTGGTGCTGCTGTACCAGGGTCTTCTACACTGGTAATGTCAGCGAGTTGCAGGTGAAGAATCTTTGAGGAACTCTAGGTTGACCATTGTTCGACAAACGGTTGAGGGTCAACACTGGGGTCAATTTTTTGAAAGAGACGGGAGGTGTTAATCTGTGTGGCTTTGATTTGACGACTGAGCATGTCAGCGGAGTTATGGTGAGTCGGGCAATGACTCCAGATTCTTTGACGCAGTTTGCTATAAACTGCTTTAGGGGCTTCGTGGTTTGTAACCATTGAAAAAAGATATCTGACTATCTGACCACATCTTACCAATAAGGCTGGGAAATCTTAATTAAAAAGGGTTCCTAATACAAAGTGGGCTAGTTGAGTTCTACCTGCGGAAGAATTGATTATTTTAAAGAAACAACGCGTAATTTCGATGTAACGAGTGAGGGCTGGTTATCACCTGAAATTAAACGGTAGGCGACTGCTCCGTATGATTTTTGTAGTGGATTGGGGCTGGGGTCTGATACTGTATAACGAAGTGCCTAGGCAAGACTAACTTTCTGGTCTCAGTAATATCTTGGGCTGATTCCACTTGGTTTCGAGTTCCGGGGGAAGAGGTTCGTCCCATTCAACTTTCTTCTGTCATTTTTGTAGTGTTTGGACCAGGAGCTTGCATGGCCTTCACAGGGAAAGAAGATATAGAATCCTGGTGGATCACAAGTCCTTAAAGAGAGTTTCAGTATGTCACGTTAAGAGATGGTCTGGTCTAACTTTAGAACTGTCTCCTATGTGCAAGGAAGAGAATATAGGAGTGAATCCCAATGCAAACTATAACAATGTTGACAGTAGTGTTTGCGTCCGCTATTTGATCCTTCTCAGTTTGTTTACAAAGGGATGGACTGTTGCATGCCCAGAAGAGCAAATTGAAGTCTGCCTCCTTCGTGGATTGATCTTGCCTCTTGGTAATAGAGGAGGGGTTCAGATTTTTGGTCACGTTCGGAGACTTATTAGAGAGCTTAAGCAGCGGAAGTTCTTGAAGCCAAAAACGCCGACCGAGAGTCATCCGAGCCAGTGTGCATAGAGTGGTCCGCAACACCAGAACACCACTTTTGAGGTTGAAGATGGAACGTGAGTTGCGAGTGTCAGGAATTTTGTGTTTGGGGTCAAATTATTGGGTAATTCACAGGATTGTAGCTAAATTGTTCACCTGAAACCAAGGAGAAGCCCTTCTGCTTCTTATTATATGTTTTGAAAGGTGTAAACATCTGGTAAACGGCTTGTAAAACTACTTTTGAAACTCGACAAGTTGAACTCGAAGATGGCAATATTTACGTAAGATGTTTTAAGTTTGGATATATTTGATTTCTCACTCGTCATCATGCACTCAGATCGTAGTGAGGCCTTTATCTTTTAGGAACTTTCTGGGCCGATAATTACGACTTTATTGCAATATTCGTACGATGACAAAATAGAAATAAAAATATTCTGACTGCGTGTTTTTGTGCCGATTGGAAAAGAGAAAGTACAAGTCTCGTTTTAAGAAACAGATGGTTCTCAAATACTTAATGCTTTGAGTGAAGACAGTTAACAGGTTTAGCAAGAACAGAGAATCGAAGACTTCCGTGACTTGCGTTGTACCAAACGCCTTTCATTGCCTGATTGCTTAACCTTCGCAACGAACGCAGCCCTCGATCAAGACTGAGCGCCATCTTTCTGCCATACGTGAGCTTAAAAGCTCTCTATTTGTCCTGCATGTCCTTGGCCACAGATGAGGTAACGCCTTCTAGTGGGTGATGTAGTGTGGCACTCATCATAAAGAAAAAACTTGCTGAAAGGATACACTGCTGTTTTCTGGATTCAACACAAAGCTGCTTTCTGGATTCTTCGGGTCTCACAAACCACAAAAATCTGCCGGGTAAAGTCTCTTTCACCTTCATCGAGACTGTCCTGGAGAAAAGCCTTCTTTATATCTGTACACAGGTCTTAGATCACTTAGAAATGGAGGACTAGTCGTTTAAACTAAGAGACCTGCTTGACGGACGGTGGCTGCAATCGAAAACGACTCTGATAGGCGCATGAGAGCAGAGTCTTTCGTCGACTTCGTGATTTGTGGGTTAAAGTGAGCTCTCTTTGCTCTGCCATAAGCGTTCACATTATCAGCCTTTTCAATAAACCCATGCTTCTCATGGTCGCCAATTGTTTCTCCATAGCATTGAAGGAGGTCGGGAGTGTGAGTGAGGCGACGTACCATTACTCCCCGATCGTTTGCGGCGTGCACAGGTGTCATAGTTGTATGGTAGTCGGGGAGAATCATCACTCCATGCCGGAAACGTCCTGGCGTCTAAGCTGCTGTCAGGGTTTCTTGTGATTGAGGTACTCTGAAATATTACAGGGATGTGTTGTGTTCATCCTTTTTTGGAGGTGGTGTCAGGGGCACCCAACGACTGTTTTCTGTAAAATATCTGTTCGGAGAAGCAAATATTGCCCAAACTTTTCTATTACTTGAGGAGGGCTAAACATTTCTAGGTGACTGCTCCATTCGTGTACAATTATCGAAGCTTTCCTAAAAAATTCCCTACGATTTTCTAAAGTTTAATTTTTCACACTTCACTCCCCAGGTTTGGCTATTTTTCGTAGAAAAAGCAAACCTAAAATTTTTGGATTCAAAAATACGATGAAGAGAGGAATTAGAAAAACTTTCACTTTCGTAAAACGTTAAATTACATATGAAATTTTCTGGAAAGTAATACTGAAGCCCTAATAATTTCGAAAAGTCTTCGGTTGCCCCAGGATGACCGAACAGATGCAAATTTCCTAGCACCGCTGAGAATGCATTTCTAGGGATCTAAAAGTACTCTGGATAGCCTTAAAAGTGTTTTCAGGGTATTTAGGAGGGAACCGTCGTTGGCTGCCCCTCTGGTGTGATGATTTCAAGACACTCCAAGGACCAAACGTTCGATCTCGAGAGCACACTATGTCTCCCTTGAAGAGCTCAGCGTTTAATTTGTAGCAGAATAGCAATAGTGCAGTGGGATTAAGACTGTTAGTTTATAATGGCCCAGAGAGAGGATATAATCAAGTGTGATGTAATAAAGAATGATGGTAAATTTTAAGCTCGGTGAAGAAATGAGAAAAGAAGTGATCATCATGTCACGAGCGACAGGAATTGTATCTATAACCTTCTGCACAACGGTCAGATGCCCTAACCACTGCATGAGCTATACGAAGGACCCGCGGTAAGCTAAGCCATAGTCACATTAGGTAGCCTCCGCGCAGGCGTCCTTTGGTGTTCGTTCGTCACGCATTCATTTCTCCCCCACGGACGTCTGCTAAACACAGCCGACATTTACGTTCACAAATCACAGGCCGTTTACCGACTTTTGTAAAACGTTAAACCCGAGCCTTTTGTTCAGATTCGCACGATCAGAGAGGCATTTGATCAGGTGTGCGAGAAATTTGTAATAAATACAGAGTTAAACAAGGATCAGAGAGAAGCTATCCTACAAATTCTATAGAGAAGACCGATGAGTTCATAAATTTGCCGACGGGATTTGGCAAATCCCTTGCTGCTTGTTTGCGACACAGTGCCTGGAACTGCTGGACATTATCGTTGTTGTTGTTTCTCCCTTGGTAAATCTTATGAAAGATCAAGCTACAAAGCTTGAAAATATTGGTATTCCTGCTGCAACGCTCAGTGATATTAGCGAAGAGAATATAACGCTTGCCGAGAGAGGGGCTTTCTCTGTTGTTTACTGAAGCCCAGAAGCTTTTTTTTTTTTTTTTAATATTTTTNCTTTTAAAGAATTCTTTGTTACTGATTTTTTCTTCTGTTTCATATTTAGCGATGATCTTGGCTCTAAATCCATAAATGTTTGGAAAGATTTGTTTGCTCCTGCAGTCCCACAAATAGAGTTTTCCAATAATTATAAAATAGTTCAACAATTGAAGTAAAAGGCAAGCATTTTCCGTCAAAATTCCAAAGAGCACATTTTCCAAGCAGAGACGAATTCGTTGATTCGAAATAAGGCACCAATATAATTCAACTTCACTCCAAAACCGTTTAGAGCGTGAGCAGTGATAGAAAAAATGGGTTAATAATTCAGGTTGATTGTCACAGAAAGTAAATAAATCATTTGTTCTAAAACCTATTTTATACAACTTTGTATTTGTGTAAAGAATTGAGTTAATTACTTTGTACTGGAAGGCTTTAACATACGACTCGACAACGATAGAGTGTGGCAGCTTAAATATTTGCTTCAGATTGTCGCTGTTAAAATGAAAGTTACTCTGTAATTTTTGAATGATATTGGGCGGTTTAGCTTTTTCTCTGATGAGTAGGTTGTAGTAATCCTTTGATTTTCCTTTCGTAACATCAAAATTATTGTCACCCACCACAAATGTTGGTGAGTTTATGGAAGGATACCTGTCATAACTTCTTAACGGTAATGGAATGGACCTGCGTAAGCCAGCCCATTCTAAAATATTTGTTTTGCATATTTTTTTAGACAGTTGATTATAAGAATCAGTACTGTTCAGACTAAATAAAAGATCCTGAATGCAAATGACTCTCGCATTAACATAATGTTTATAATAAACCGGCTTGTTTTCTACTTTTATTTCTTTGTTATTCCAGATTATCGTTTTCCAATCTTCTTCAGTGGCAAACGTTTCACGAAATTGCGACCACCATTACAAAAATTCCTGATAAAATTGAGAAGGAATTGTGTAATCCGAGATATTGTAGTTCCGGCAGTTAAAAAGAACAATCCCCCAATGGAGCTCAGTATGTGTTGTAGGTAGCTTTTCCAAGTTCCATTAGTCCCACTGAAGATACGTTTTAACCAAGCTAATCTCAATGACTTAACCATGCACTCGAGATCAACCATTCTTAGCCCTCCCTCTTCGTATTCGTTTATAACTGAAGCTCTTGTTACCTTATCTACACCTTTCTAGAGAAATTTAAACAGTATTTTATTCAATTCTTTTAGCAATTCCTTGAGAGTTGGAAGGATCGAACAAATGTAAATGTACTTAGGGATAAGAAAAGATTTGATTATTGTCACCTTACCGTATATCGACAGGCCTCTATCGGACCATATATTAATAAGTGTTTTAATTGAATCCAGTCGTTCTATAAGATTCTTTTCTTTAAGCAATTTTTGGTCATAAGTAAAATATACACCTAGAGCTTTTATTGGCTCGTCCGGCCATTTAATACCGAATGGTTTTTCTTTATAATGTCTGTTAGATCCAATCCACATACCTTCAGTATTTCGAATTTGTTAAGTAGTTCAAATAATCTTGCGGCCGAGCTTGTGTCAGCTAACACAACGGTTGTATGGTCTGCAAACTGTAAAAGCTTAGTTTCCTCAGTTCCTATTGTGATTCCTTTAATTGACTCTTTTTGCCTTAAAGCAATTGCTAAAATTTCTACAGCAATTATAAATAAGTAAGGAGAGAGTGGATCACCCTGCCTAACACCGCGTTCCAGAGTAAACAAGTTAGAACTAACGCCATTGTTTATAACACAGCTTTGAATGCTGTTATGAAAGGTTTTCACGCATTTAAGGAAGTCTCGACCAAAGTTAAACTTTTTAAGACTCTCAAAGAGAAATTCCCATTCCACACTGTCAAAAGCTTTTTGAAAATCTATAAACAGCTGTAAACCTGGGATGTTTTCCTTAGCTATGAAGTCCATAATATCGAAAATAGAACGTATTGCTTCACCAATGAAACGATCTTTAACATAACCAGTCTGGTTGTAGTGAATGATACTGGGTTACACCTTTTTAACCCTTGCTGCGATCACCTTGGACATAATTTTCATATCTACATTAACAACAGATATTGGCCGCCAGTTTTCGAGGAGAGCGCGATCTTTCCCGCTTTTCTCAAGCAGAGTAATTACAGCCTGTTTTTGTGAGCATGACATTTCCCCTTTTTCGGGCATTCATTTGCACACCTGATAAAACTTTCGCTTATTAAAGGCCAAAATTTTCTATAAAACTCAGCTGGAATGCCATCATTTCCAGGGAATTTATTACTCTGAAAGCTATCCAAGAGTTCAGAACATTCTTCTGGAGAAATTAATCCTTCACAGGAATTTTTTTCCTCCTCTGAAAGTTGGGGAGTATTCAGATCGTTCAAAAATGAAGATGTTTTCTCTCCTATATTAGGACTATTAATGTTGCTTTTGTACAATTCTCTATAAAAACACCCTTGTTCTTTTAGTATACAGTGCGGGTCCGTTGTAATTTTACCATTTATGCACAGTTTTCTTATATGCTTTTTAACGTGGTTCCTTTTTTCTAAGTTTAAAAAAATATTTTGTGCTTTTCTCTCCATGTTCATGCCATGTAGCACGTGCTCGTATTATTACGCCTTTGGTTTTTTCGTCTTAAAACGACTGGGAGACTGGGCCGAGCGTCATGGCGGAAGGCCACGCGGTGTGAAGAGCAACCTCAAGAAGGGAAAACCTCGGTTATTTTGAATCAGAATTATGACTAAATCCAAAAGGGGGGAAAGAGGCTCCAGCTCTAGTTCTGTTTCATCCAAAAAAAGCGAGGATGAACGAAGAAGAAGAGGAAACAAATTCACTCAGGGACTTAATTCAAAACTTAACGGCGAACATGGAAAGCAACTTTGCGAAGCTGCACATTATGTGGCCTGAGACAGGAAATGAAGGAAGAAATTGATATGTTGAAGAGCAATAAGGGCGTGGAAAAAAGTGTAGATTAAATATGGGCGACCATTGAAGACATGAAAGAGGCAACCAAAGCTCTGAAAGACTCTAAAACGGTACAGGAGGACGAGATGCAAGAACTACGCGCGCTTCTTACAAAAACCAAAGCTGAGCTAAAGGAGGAAAGAGACAAAGTTATAGAGCTGGAAGATTATACCCGGCGCGAGAACCTAAAATTTCACAATATCCCAGAATCAGAAGAAGAAGGTGATAACCACTCGCCGAAACAAGCTATTCTCAGCATTTTGCAAAAGGAGTTGCAAACGGACACTGCATAACGATTTCACGCAGTGCATCGAATTGGCAAGCGAAAAGAAAACAAACACAGACCGATCATTGCTCGCTTCGTTTGCCGCGAAGACAGAGATCAGGTTTTTGCCAGGAAGAAGGGAATTAAAGAGAGCACAAGGTTCAAGGACGCTTACATAACCGCCGATTATGCAAAAGCTATACAAGATGAACAAAGGAAGCTAATAAAGGCGATGTTCAAGGCAAAGGAGCAAGGTTCAGAGGCCAAAGTGGTTGGTAGATATCTGTACATAGGAGAACTAAAGTGTGATGTAACAAATATCCCTGAGGATTTTAAGTAGATCAAAGAACGAACATAGATCGTAATAGTGGTTTCGTTTCTGCTGGGCTTTCGCCAGTTCACTATGGGCGAGTTTAAGGGTATCTTCTAACTTCTCTCTCAACTCGAAAACGTACTGGTAACTGTTCTTTACATCAGGCCCATTCCACACAGCTGTTCAAAGCTGTTTGAGTATAGTCATTGGTCCTCTAGCAGCTCTTCCATATAACAGCTAGCTCGAACGGCGATAAACCAGTGGACTCTTGGGGGACTTCACGATAAGCAAACAACAGTGGGTTTATGTAGCGATGCCACTGTCTTGGCTGCTCACTACACAGTCTCTTCAGCATAGACTTCATCGTTCCGTTGAACTTCTCCGTCAAACCGTTACACATCGGGTGATAAGGTGTTGTTGTAAGCTGTTTAATGCTTATTAGTCGGGTGACTTCTCTGATGCAATCAGAAACAAACTGTGTGCCCAGATCACTCAGGATTCCTTCGGGTACTCCTAGACGGCTTAAGATATCTACCAATGCCTCTGCTACAGTCTCCGTATCAATGTTCTTTAGTAGTACAGCCTCAGGGTAGCAAGTCGAAAAATCTACCAGCGTCAATATGTACCTTTGTCCTTCTTCACTCGGAGGACTGATAGACGCAACAAGATCTATTACTACTCTCTTAAAGGGCTTACCAATCAGCGGAATCTTCTCTAACAGTACCTTTGATCGCCTTTGATCCCTTACTTACAGTCTTCTGACAAAAGTCACAGGACTTGCAAAATCGAGTCACGTCACCTTGAATTCCGCGCCAATAAAACACACTCTGGATCTTGTTTGTTGTTTTCTTGATGCCCATGTGACCACCCATGATCGATTCGTCAGCTACTTCCATTATGGGGCGTCTCAACTTTCAGGTACCATGACTTGTTTAAGCGGTTTACCACCATTCACATAAGGGTGCTTGTACAGACGGTACAATACTCCACATTTTTTTTCCAATGAAATCTCTGCCTGACCCTTTACTAGCACATCGTCTCGATCCCAATACTTTCGCAGACTCTCTCATCTTCGCGCTGCATGTGCTTGAGCTTCTCTCTATCCACAATCGGACTCTTGCGGCTACCTGGCACCTTCAAGGCCATGCGTTGATCCATTTTCTTAGCTTGACTTCTCGTAGTTACTGCACAGGCCTCTTGCCAACTGGGCTGTGGATTTTGTGCGTCCCTGGCATCAGGTACGATGCCAATAATTAGGTCGTACATAGGATCTGAAAGGCACTGCGCTTCTACATGGCCCTTAAGATAAGGTGTATCAACATAAATTCTTGCTATAGGCACCTTCCTTGCTGTGTTGTCAATCAGCAACATAACGTTTAAGTCTCCGGTGAACTGATCCTCGCCGACAAGGTCCTTCTTGACTACAACACCACTTCAACCAGTATCACTTAAAACGTCGACAGTCTTCTCTCCAACTCTGCCCTTTACAACAGGCATCTTACTTCTTACTCTAGTTAAGGGTTCAACACAAGCGTTACTCAGCAACGGAAATTGCTTGGCACAGGCTTCCAGAAGCTGATCATTTTGAATACACGACTTGACTTCCTCGGGGGTAGCATTAAGATCGGGTGACTTAAGGTGACTCTACCCAGTTTTTTTTGGGGGGTACCATCCTACTTTGAAGCTCTCTGGTATCCCCACCTTTACTTTTATCGTAAGTCTAACACATAGAATGGATAACATATAGATCAATCTACAATATAACATAAAATGTTTGACGATCGGAGTAAATGTCACGTGGTTATAATGCCACGCCCCTTTGAGGTCTAAGTCGAAAATCTGCTGTTGCCGGCATTTTTTCGTGAAAATCTCTCGGGTACACATAGTGCGCATTAGTGCCTTGCGCTGAACAGAATTTCACCAAAATCGCAAAGACCCAATTCGAGAAATTCAGCGGTTTCCAAATTAAGGTCATAATTTATGCGAAAATGATAAGCAAACTTTACACGATTATATCTAATAAACTATGAGATTCATCCCTTTATTTTGGGCATCGTTGTAACAGATGGGTCCTTGCAAGTCAGCAAAACAATTTAGGGCCTTGTAAATGCGCGCGATTTTGAGCAAAGCAAACATATAGAAATTATAGTTTTCGCTATTTGTTGACGTTTGTCAGCGTTTAAGAGTCCTTCTCACGAAAAAAGCATTTTTTCATAAGTTTAATGCAAGCCAATAATTAAACCAACTCGTGACAGGAATCCCTTCTATTTTCTCATACTAAATTATCATATCTGTCTGCGAATTAATGCATAAAAGCTCGTTCTAATATTGTGCAGAGTCGCAAGGACATATGTGAGCGTTTCTGATAGGCGGGTTTCTTACCGATCTCTTACGAGCCTCACGATTGGCCTAATTCTTTCGTGTGCGTGACGGTTGGGCGCAGTGACATATCAAAATTTTCATAAGGGAGTTGGCAAGGATCGTTTACAGCAAGGGGGGAATTTCATATATCCCATAATGCTTCGCGGCTAATTCCGCGGTGGAAAGAGCGTTCGAAAGTTTCGAAGGAGATTTTCAACGACCTGAATTTCAAGATGCAGCTCATCCAAAGTAAGTTTCAATGAGCCCTGTTAATCTTTGGTATCTGATTGATAATGTTAAATGTTTCCATGGTCATTTCACGCATTATTGCTCTCGTTTACGACCCTGTTAAGCCATGCTGTTCTAACTCGCAAGTGAATATTTATTTAGATACTTTCAATTATCGAAAACTGTCTTTACCCTAGCAAGGTTTTGCCCTAACAAATTATTTAAATCGGCGGACAAGGAGTGCTTGACACTAGTTCCACACTCCGATCTCTTTCGACCTCGCGATTTTTATGGGTTTGATCGTTTTGAAATATCGCATTTTCTGGCCTTTCTCCGCAAAGATGCAAGACGAAGGTTTCAATTTCTTTATACTAAGTCCTGCGAAGATGGGACATTTCTTCTTGAATTCCCTCTCTTTTCGCTGATCAAAATACATATATTATCTCTTGAGGGTATGATGAATGTTTAAATTCAATGGTTTATAGTATTAAAGCTTTTTGTCTCATTATTTTAGGTAAAATTGGTTTCTCATGGTGGCTTCCGGTGGCAACTGCGCGTGGCGAACTTGAAATACAGAGGCCAGAAAATGTCATGGAATAGCATGCCATAGGACCTCAACCGGCGTATAAAACCTTTAAAGACATTTTGATAATTCTTTTAGGATCCATTGTAGCGAAGAAGTGGGTGTTTTTGTATATGTATTTTGCCATTTCCTGAAAAATTATAAAGCTTTTTTCTGTTTATGTTTGACAATGATGGTTCAATGATGGTTACGAAAAATATAGAGATGTTTTTTTTAGTTTTATTGTTTCTTGGAGTTATTCCCCTCCTTTGAATTTTACCTCCGACAGACCGAGCTTGTTGAAGTAAAAGCCTGTGCGTTCACCGTACAGTTGACGTACTGCATCGATGAATTATTGAACTGGCGATATGAGCACCGTACCGCGATCATAAACAAGCAACGAAGAGAAATCTCACACTTAGAATATGTATTTATTTCAAGACAAGTACGTGGAAATCGCTTATAAATCCATGGAGAGCTTTGTCAAAGCACGTTAAAACAGGACGTTCTGAAGCAAAGACCTTCCTCGCTAGTTTCTAAGAACATTTGCGTGGACTGCCTTGCTATCGTAAGGCTAGTTAACTCATAGTCGGCGGCCAAAACCCTCTCTTTGACTTAACAAGAGATACATTTGGAATCGTAAATAGATCGACACAGCGAAGGTACAGAAAGTTTTATCGGCAAAACTGAGTCGCTTTCCACCGTTGCTCAACTGTCATAGCCTGCAACCCCTTTCAACGCCTACTACTATACGCAGGCTAAACTGTCACGTCCCTGTTGAACTGATAGGATCACGTGCCTTCGGAAGCTTGATAATATAGTATGAAGCGATGTATCATGGGATATATGAAATTCCCCCCTTTCGTTTACAGTAAACAATGAAAGAGCAGTTCGAACTTTAAAGCCGTCTTCTGTACAAAAAAAAGGTTTAAAGTTAAGAACTTCAAGGCCAAAATTTGCTTGTAAATTTGCCGGCTGGTTTTCCAACGTCTTCCAATCGCTGCAGATGCACTACCGCGTATTCTGCAATCTAGCAGACAGTTGTAGAGTCAAAACAAATCTGGAAATCATGACATTCACGATAAAAAAAAAAACTACACATATGTAGCCATTCAGGTCCATACATTTCGTTGAAAACCAAAGAAACTAAGGTAATTAGCCGCAATAAAAAAGCTTAAGGCTTAAACGGAGGTAAAAGAAAATCATTTATGCATCTGTGATCAAATCCTCTCAGAAAGCATTTGCCAAAAAATAAACCACAGGAACTAATTACTCAAAATGCATGTAGCAGACCAGCTTCAGACTATAAATCTAGATAAATCTAAATCTCTAAATGTAGCTAAATGTGAGACTGAAAGCGGCAAAAAAAAAAATTTGCTCAGTCAAATTGTAGAATACTCCATGCACTGTATAAATTACGCAAAAAGAGAGCAAAAAAAACATCTGTTGTTCAAGCTACTCTAAGGTCACGTTTCACACTATCATGAGCTTAGTCTCTCTTGTCACGAGCTATGAGTCATGTTTGGCCTGTCAACACTCAATTCAAATCGGACTAATCACAAACTGTGTAAGGAACTAGCCAATCAATAACGCCGACACATGTCCTTGCGACTCTACGGCATTCGAACACGATATTGTGCACTAATTCGCAGACGCTCTATATAGAAGGTTTAGGCTATACACAAGGTTCATGTACGACATATCGGGGACTCACACAGATTTTTTTCATTGTCCCGCGCTCGTGACATGATGATCACATCTTTTCGCAAGACAACAAAGCTTTGAGGCTACAGCAGTTTTGGGCCCTTAAAACGGACGGCATTTTGTTTTATACGTACTAAGATTATGCTATACTTACTGAAAAGCTACGCTTTAAATGAATTCTAGCTAGTCAGAGGATCGAATAAGGTTTTTTACACGTGAAAACAAATATTACGTGCAATCAAAAGCCACAGTGGGGAGTGGGGCCCCAGGGAGACGCTTGTGTAGTGTTTTGCATACACATATGGCAATGAAACTATCTAATATTAGTATTCACCAAATCAGTGGATAACAATTTTCGGGCGTTCTGATTGGCTTCCGTAACTCTGAATATCCTTGGATATTCACTGTTTTTGGAAGGCTTTGAAAGATGAAATTTTAGCGGTAAATGAAGCACCTGTACCAACAAATACCAAGAAAGAGACAAAATTTGGCTTGTCGGTGTTTACTGGTTGCCAGAAAAAAATTCTTACTGAGTTTGCAACAAAATCATAAAAAAATGATCCCCGAAACACTGTCAATAGAAACGTAACCAAACTCTAACAAAGTGACGTGTTTTATTTACAAAAAGTTCCTTTTTGATTATTATCCAACAGATTTGGTAAATACTAAAACAATTATCCCCCTCAGGGTAAGTTCAAAGCGCTAGATATGTGACCACGATATATCCACCACTATTCACCTCTCCCTCAGGGGATAGCTGTATATTATTTTTGGCTGAATGTATTGATAATTAATGGTCTAGAGCCCACGCTTGGAACGACCAGCTCTAGCTGCGACCACTTTATGAATTCTTAAGCTTTTCGTTTGCAAGAGTTTTGACTGTAGGTGTTTCATTGTTGACAATAGCAGATGTTGTCCTTAATTAAATCGACTAATGCTGGTGAAGGGTTAGAGAAATGTTCTATATTTAAATAGTTGTTCCTGATGTATTTTCCTGCAAAGAGTCATAGGCGTTGCTTTTTCTCGATCGTCTGCGCCGCCTGCAATAAAAGGTGAATACCCCCAGTGATACCAAAGCAATTAATCCTGATAAGCTCGCAACCAATATGACTGTCCTCCACTCAGGGCTTTTATCTTGCGGTATGGTTGCACCAGAAAGAGAAACTGAAATAAGAAAACGACGCATTTTTAACGTAGTACACCACACGGGATTATTCCCAATTCTGTGATAAGACTAATTTGAGATAGATAGGAACCCTGTCAATACCACTACCGCTCGACAATGTATAAAATTGGTCGTACTAATGAGTTGGTCGAGTTGTCTACATAGTGTCCCACTAAACTTTAGAAGTGTTAACTAGTATAATTAAATTTTGACTATCAATTCGTCGGATAAGCTTGGTTAGGTACATCATATATGATTATAATTACAGTTTACCCTGCATCGTGTTCTGATTGCTTTACTTGCATGAGGTGCTTTACTTGTATGAGGTGCTTTACTCGCTCTAGGAGCTTTGCCTCCTTTAGGAGCTTTGCGTAAACTTTTATCTGAAGTGCTTTAATTCTTAGTTTGCTAACATGCTTCAGGTGCTTTACTTGCATGAGACTTTTTGCTTGCATGAAGGTGTTTTACTTGCTTTAGATGCTTTACTTTCATGTACTTGTTTCTTGTGTTGTTTACTTGCGTGAGGTGCTTTACTTGCTTGATGCGCTTTATATACTTGCTTCAGGTGCTTTACTTGTATCAGGTGCTTTGCTTGCATGAGACGTTACTGCTGGCATGAGACGTTTTACTTGTATTAGGTGCTTTACATCCACGAGATGCTTTATTTACATGAGATGCTTTGTTTGTTCGGGATGCTTTGATTACATAAGGTGCTTTACTTGCATTAGGTGCTTTGCTTGCGTAAGATGCTTTACTTGCTTCAGGTGCTTTACATGCATGACATTTTTTGTTTGCTTGAGATGCTATACTTGCTTGTGTTACTTTTCCTGCGTGAGGTGCTTTACTTACTGGAGGCGCTTTGCTTGCATGAGACGCTTTACTTGCAAGAGATGCTTTTAACTTGCTTAAATTACAATTGAGGTTGCTTGAGGTGCTTTACTTGGATGAAGTGCCCATGCAACAAAAACACAGTACACCTCAAGCAAGCAGGTGCTGTCACGCGACTGAAATTGAACATTAAACTGTACGTAATTTGAGTTGAAACCCACAATTCTGAATCACCTTGCGCGCAAGTTCTATTGCATATTTTGAGAAAAATGGCTCTTAATCTTTAACTAAAACATGTTTTTAGGTCTAGCCTAAGTGTGATATTGGAGAATTTTATGAAGTTTGGGAGGGATTTTTTGTGCAGATGGCTTACTGAATTAGTAATAACAAAGGCGACCCGTTTCTTCCGATTACAAAGAGATAATACCTTAATGGTATTGGAACAGTAAGAAGAAGTAATATACATAAAAATGAGTGCAGATGGTTAAGGTATTGATGGTCCGGAGTGTTACCAGTATAAAAGTGCTTAAAATTTGTTTCTGTTCTGGGAATGGCAGTAACATATAAAATTCCTCGTTCTGATTGCAATTTCTTGGGTGTTAATTCTTTCGTTTTGCCAAAACTGTTGTAGGTTGGCGATTTTGTCGCGGTGTGGGCATTGTTCAGTGTCTTTTTGGAAACTACCAATTTCTTTTAATTATAGGGATTGATAGTATAGTATTGATGATAAAGCTGTGCTATTTTTGACGAATTAGCCCGCGAAGAAGGCGGAAATATATATTTGGACGGCACGATATAAAACAGGGTCTGGGTGCTAGGCCAGTGGCACCACGGGTATCCATACCAAGCCATACGGGGGTATGTAAGGCTGCGTATATCACGTGTTCGTCATTTAGGCTTCTGAACCAACCTTTCTTTGGTTTCTTAATCTTTTGTTTCATTTTAGGCGCCGGGCATATTCTCGATTACCTTGTAAAGTACCGTAGGAAGGACTCTGGGCTTAAGCCTTGTTTCATTCCCAGATTTCCTGCCCGCATTTTCTCCGTTAGGGCTTTTTCTGGCCTTTGTCTGACCGAATTTATTTAAGTTGTAAGCGGTAGCTCAGCTCTTCTAGTTTCCAGCACTTTCTCCGTTTCTTATCTTATGTATTTGTACGGTTATTACAGTTTTGTACCTGTTTCTTAACTTATTTATGTAGTTTCTATGTACGCTGCGGTCAGCTACCCCGGAACTGCTCCTTAGGTGGCCACATAAGTCAAGATTGACGCCATTAGATTGGCAATTTTGCAGACCTTTAGCCAGGATCGTTGGCCATCTGATGAACCTAGGTGTTGTGCCCTAGCCTTTTCTGGCAGCCTCATTGGCCTACGTGCCTCCAGTTGTTGGGTACATTAGTGAAGATGAGCCCGTTATATTAAAGATAGATTCCCAGTTCTTCTGACCCTCAGCGTCTGTGCTCTTATAGTGTTCCCTCTCCCAGTCATCTATTTCCCCCATTCTTACTGGTGGCCTAACTAGCACAGGGCCTGTTTGCTTAATTGGGGGTACAGGTCGAGATTGACCGGTCGTAGCAGTTCTTTGTGAAAGCAAAAATACGAGTGTCGTACATTAGCTATTTTTCTTATTGCTGTGTTAACGTATACACGTATACACGTCCTCAAACAAAATACGCTCAAAATATTATTCCCCACACAGCTTTGCGCAGTTTATTGACAGCAAACAGTTGCAATCAAAAATCTCCTTTTTACATACAAATATACGTAGCTTAAAGAAAAATTTTGAAGAATTTCAACATCATGTTTTAAGTGAAATGAATTTCCGTTTTACTATTATTGGTGTAACAGAAACTCGTATATGCGATCGTGAATGTAGTTTTAATTTTGTACCAGAATTACCAGGATACTGTTTTGAATCGGTCCCAACACCTTTATCTGCCGGTGGTGTTGGCCTGTTCATTGATCAAAATTGTAAATACCGCGTCCTTGAACGAGTCTCCAATTCTTGCTATCAAGCCCTATGGATTGAACTTCATCTGCCTAACAATAAGAAATCTGTATGTGGTGTTACTTATAGGCAACACAATAACGCTAATGAGTTTCTAGAATACTTGACAGATTTTCTTGAACGGCAATGCCGTCAAAAACAAAATATTTTTCTCATGGGAGACTTCAACATAGATCTGTTAAAATATGAAACTTGTAGTTACACACAAACCTTGCTCCAAACAATGCAAAGTTTTTCAATGTTCCCAGTGGTTGATAAGCCGACTAGAGTCTATGGTAATTCAGCAACTTTAATTGACAATATTTTCATAAATAATCCAGAGAATAATATGGTCAGCGGCAATATCGTGTCCGATACAACAGATCACTTCTCTCAGATGTGCATATTAACGTCGCACTGTAAACCATTCTTTCCAAACAACAAAACTAAGGTTCGTGACTACTCTACCTTCAATGCAAAGTCTTTCATTGACGACTTGCAGAATATTAATTGGAATAATATTTGCAAACATATCGATGCTAATCAATCGTTCTCCAGGTTTTACAAATGCGTCAACAAGACAATTAACAAACACGCTCCTTTAAGAAGTATATCCAATCGTAAACAAAAATTCCTTGCTAAACCATGGCTGACTGCGGGTTTAAGAAAATCAATCAGGGTAAAGAATAACCTCTTCTATACCTCAGACCGTGACAAATACAAATTATACAGAAATAAAATCATTTATCTTACGAGATTAAGTAAAGCGAACTACTACCAAAGTTTCTTTGATCTCAACATATGTAATATGCGTCAAACTTGGAAAGGAATTAACGAGCTAATTGGAAACTGTAAAAAGAAAAACAAGCGCAACTCAACTAACTCTATTCGCTCAAACCCGAATGAGGTTCCAACTAGTGACCCGAAGGAAATAAGCAATATTCTTAACAAATATTTCGCCACTGTTGGGAGCAAACTGGCTTCTAAAATTCCTCAGACCATAAATACATTCTATGATTATTTAGATCCGCCACTTAATCGCACTTTCTTCTTTGATCCTATTATTCCGGAAGATATCAATTTAGAAATTTCAGTTTTGCAAGACAACAAGGCCCATGGTCTTTACTCATCTCCAGTTAGGCTGCTGAAATTGGCAAAAAGGGTCATATCCGTACCTCTAGCCACGATTTTTAATCAGTCTATTTGCTCAGGGATTTTTCCATCTAAACTAAAGTGTGCTAAGATTATCCCGATATTTAAGGACGAAGATGACACGCTGCCCGAAAACTACCGACCTATTTCTCTGCTCTCGATTTATAACAGGATTTTTGAAAAACTTATGTACTCCAGAGTTACCAAGTTTGTCAAAGATTGCAACATTCTCTATGATCAGCAATACGGTTTTCGCAGTAAGCACAGTACTCAGCATGCTGTACTTGATATTGTTAACACAATTCTCCAAAACATGGACAACGGTAAATTTTCGTGCGGTGTTTTCATCGATCTCAAAAAGGCTTTTGATACTGTTAACCATGAAATTTTGTTAGCTAAACTTGAAAATTATGGTATTAGAGGTGTAATCAACTCCTGGTTCAGATCATACCTGACTGATCGGAAGCAAACTACGGAAGTTAATAATGTTGTGTCTGAGGCTGAAACGACCTTGTGCGGCGTGCCACAAGGCTCAGTCCTCGGACCACTCTTATTCCTACTGTACATCAATGATATTTACAAGTCCTCTTCGTTATTTGCCTTTTATCTATTTGCTGACGATACTAGTATAATACTTGCAAATAACAACCTAAAGGAACTCGAAACACTTGTTAATCGCGAGCTTGGCAACGTCAACGAATGGCTAAAGGCCAACAAACTGTCCTTGAACATAAAAAAATCAAATTTTGTAATCTTTCGTCCCCGGCAAAAGAATATGCCCTTCATACCTAGGATTAGAATTTTTGACTCCGTGACTAACACCTACGCAAACCTTGAAATGAAAGATTATGTAAAATATCTTGGCTTAATGATTGATTCAAATCTTTCATGGAAATACCACATCGAATCTATCTGTCACAAAATCAGCAAGTCGATAGGAATTATAGCTAAAATTCGACATTATGTCCCGCGTCGTGTTTTACTTTCAGTTTACAACTCATTAATTGTCCCTTACTTGACTTATGGTATTTGTGGTTGGGGAAATTGTGCCTTGACATTTCAAAGAAAGATCGTAACTCTACAAAAACGGGCCTTACGTCTCATTTACTTCAGTAAGTCTAAGGAACACGCCGTACCCTTCTTTCTCAAATCAAATTGCCTTCCCCTGTCTAGCATATTTTTCAGAGATTGTAGCTATTTATTGTATGATATCAACAGACAGATAGCACCAGTTAGTATTCTCAATCAGTTCGTTAAAACAAGTCAGATTCATAACTACAGAACAAGATCTGTCTCTAGCGACTCGTTTTATGTTAAGTTCTCTAGAACCGATAAAATGTATGCCTTTTTCACGAGAATCGGTGCCCAAATTTGGAACTCTATTCCGTATTCGATTAAAATACTTAAACGTTCGTCCTTTCGTAAAAAAATAAAGGAATTATTACTAAATTTTTTGCGGTCAGAAGATGATTATGTCGAAGTCTCCCGTCTTATTAAGTTATTTAATACTTTAGGTTAGCCTCTCTTCGTAATCGTTATGTACATGCCTTGTTTTATGTTAGTTTAAATTCTATTTACTGTATTGTAGTGTCTTCACTGTTATTTAGTCCATCTATATATAAATCTTGTTTTGTAAATTGTGTTCAGCTCCCCCCGCCTCGATTAGTTCATAAGCTATTTGCGGGTGGGAAAGTAATGTAATTAGTTATTTTCCAATTTTCAATAAAATTTGTTGTTTGTTGTTGTTGTTACGTACATTGCAGAGTTGGTTCTCACAAATCCCTACCTAAATAGACTTATATCCTTTTATATTATGTCTTTTGCTGTTGTCTAGTGGAGTCAAAATAAAACTCAAAAGTGTTGTCGAGTCTGAAATCCAGTGGAATGCTTTTAGTTTTCGGGACATAGCCTCTAAAACAATTAAAAAGTGTAATAATTGACACCTCATTAATTAGTTAATTTTCTGAAAGTTTAGCCGTTGCTGAATAGATATGTGTGATTTTCATTACAAGAAGTACTGTAATATAGATAATATTAATTTTTAAAATGGGTACGTTTACAGCAGTTTTACTTTCTTCATGGCGTTTTGAAAAAGTCAAGGAAAAACCTGACGAAGACACCTCAGGAGCCGGTCACACCTGCTCCCCCCAGCCCCTCCCTCATAAGTCCCATGTTCATGTCTATCAGGACGTTTATATGTTAATGCCCAGTGTAGATATTTCAGATGGTCCTCACTAATGCGCTGATGATAAAAAACCAAGTGTGAACTGTAAATATAGTGACTAATTTGTTAAACTCGACTGTATAGCTAAAAAGAGCAGATTAAAATAGAATATATTAGTGCCTTCCACGGGTACAAGCTATACAACTCATGTCACCAGCTCTCCTCACCTGTTGCTACTGTTGGTTTCTCTTTATCCTCGACTCTAACAAAAATCTTCATGCTGTCCTCCCCAGCAGTACTTTTAGCTTTGCATAGGTACAGTCCACTGTCATTTTTGTTCACTCGTCCTAACAGTATAGAGTGGTTTCTCACAACCCTTCCAAATCGTTCCCACGTGACCTGCGGACGCGGAAGTCCAGTGGCCTTGCAGTTCAACGATAGTTCGTCTCCATTCCTCAAATAAATATTCCTTTGCAGAGGTGTGACAATTTTGGGTGGGTCTGTTAGTTAGAAACGTGTAATCAGTGCAAACATATTTGGCCAAGAAGAAAAAGCCACCTCAAATTTTCAAAAAAGCAGCGATTCAAAATTAAACAGATTGGCACGGTCATCTTCATTTCAGAAAGTCCAAAAGTGTATCAAAATGGGAGTCACCGTATTCGATTTTAAAATCATCTTTTTACCATCTAAAAGATCACTTTTGCCTGTTAAAACCTCGAAGAATAAGAATATAGCCTCGCACAACTGATAAAATGATTTGCTTATTATAATTATTAGGGATAACTAATCGCCCTGCATGTCAATCCCAGAAGCCAAAGTCGAGCCTAAAAACAGCCGACCTACTGCCTTTCGGGTATACCATGCACAAATTAAATAAAAATCTAGAGAAATAGGACAAGTTTTAACAGCGCTAGCTGAAACTACTATTAAAAAGCAGTGTATGTGTTTCAATGCTGTAATACTATTAATAATATTACCCTCCAAGAGAAGCGTAACAACGTCAATTAAGGGCTTCCGCGCCAAACCAAGCTCAATGTGAAGACCGTATTCGTTCTCGTCACCCGTGCCTAAATCATGAACCGTGAATGCCACTTGCAGAAGAGACGTGTTGAATGTGCAGCTTATTTTTCTCTCGTGGTTTTGTCGAATCATTACTTCCCCATTTCTACCGATAACTATGAGTTTTGTCTTCAGATATCCTGGTGGTTTCCAAAACCCGAAAGCCACATGTTCCACGCTCTCGATCCAGGTCCTCCCGGGAAAGAGTTTGAAAGTCCAGTTAAATGTTAAGTTTCCTTGCTTTTTTCCAATCATGGGATGACTTGGTCCTGAAATAATCCTTGGACGCTGTCCTTGATGTGAAGCTGAAAGAGTGATTCACTTGTTTCATTCATTTGAAAATTGACCTCGCATCAGGCTGAATTGTCATGTATTTAAAAAGGTTGTGTTCCTCTGGCGAAAACTGGCGGCTTTGGCGCCTCGGGCGTGGGCCGGCAAATCCAGGCTTGTAGACAGCGATAATATAATCTCTTATTTTAACTCAAATCAGATCTCGGAAGACGGGGGAAGTGATCGTTTTTAACTTCAAAACGTGATCTTAGTGCAATCCACCAAACCTCTTGACTTTCTCTAAAAGTTCTATTTCGTATGGTCTGAAACAAAGAGTGCGACCATTGCTTTTTTCTCTTGCCCTCATTTTTTTTTTCAAGTGACGTAAACACCTTCTGGCGTGTTCCAAACTCTGCAAGTTTTATTATCATAACGTGGACGTTTTATCACCATAGCCAGGAGCCGTTCAAGAGATGACAGGCGGATTGCAGGATCTCCGAGAAAATAGAAAATATGGGTCAACTATTAATCTACTCTCTTTTGCTTTTCTTTGACGAGTATATACTAAAGCAGCTATTTGAGCAAATAAGGATAAAACGTACAGTCAAGTCAGGTCAAGCGTACCCCGCAAGAGCCATTAATGAATTTATTATTCGAAAGTTGAATCCGTTGGTAGTTGTAGATTTCAGATTCATCTCTGCATTCTTAGATGCGCAATGAGCCGTGAATTCACACGTGAAGCAGTTATAAAATTTCCAGCAACGTTGGAGCGAAGTAAAAAGTGGGAGGCTGAAAATAAAATTGGACATTCCATTTCCACCTCTCCCCCCGTCCCCCTCAATAGGCAATAAAAGGCTGCCTCTGTCTTTTTTTAAGACGTCAACAACATTTTGGAGGGTCTGGATGGGGTTAACTGACAAATGCCCAAAATTTTAACTGAAAACTGACATTTGTATCCCCCGGAGTAATCTTCAATGGTGCCGACAACAAAAACTACGTAAGATTGCCTTCCATAGGGGGTGGGGTTGGGGGTGGGGGAGCGAGTGCGGATGAAAAAAAGGAAATGTCCCAATCCAACGGGTCCGACGTACGTTGTTTCTTGGCGACGTTTACTTGAACTTCTCAAAATACCCGTTCCTTTGTCGTTTGCGCTTGCGAACGTCTTCCCGATCGCAACGGGGTACATTCTGTCAGCCAATGTCTTGTGACAGTGAACAAGTATGTAGCTTCATCGTGCTCGTAGAGCTTCGTAGCGTATGTTTTGAGGCGTCTCAGAGCGGAAAAAGTTCGCTCCGATGTAGAGACTCATGTTTTTTTAAAAATGGAAGTTGGTCACGCATACGGCAAAATAAAATGGAGGACTGACCCAACTGATTCATTGGAAACCCATTCAATGAAAGTTTTGTATAAAACTAGTCCTAATGAGTCGACCGTGGTAAAATGTAAGAAAGTTATTTATTACTCTACAAAGTGTGTGTGTGTGTGTGTGGGGGGGGGGGGGATATGTCCCCCCCCCCCGTTTCCGCCGCCTATGATTGCTACCAGCTTTGATGTAAATGCCCTCGAAGCAATTTTATCCATTCAAAGATTTTCAATCTGACCAAATACAGAGACTCGGCGTTGCCGATTTGAATTTGACACTAGTTACGGGAACGACTAACGGTTCATTTTTAAAATAATCAATTCATTAATAGAATCTTGTGGGGTAAGCTTGACCTGCCTTGACTGTAAGGTTTCCGAGAAACCCGCAAATCACAACACAACAGGAAAGGGAGGAAGTGAAGGATGACAAGAGAGAAAATCGGTGGTGCACCCTTTGTTTTTATGGCTACTTTGGACAAGACGAGAGCCTTGAGCAGACTTTAGTGCAGACACTTTTTTGCTGGCAAATCCAGACAGATAGTTCGCCCTAACTGGCCCACAAAGCTCCGAAACCTCTGACAGTTCAGTATTCCTGTTGCAGATTTCCGCGTCCAGGATTCCTTACCTTCTTGGTAATTAAAATTCACTTAAATTGATTAATATTAGAGACTTTCTCGGAAAACGGGAAGGATAAACAAAGCATATAATGTTAAAAAGTTGAAAAGAAAAGGACAGAGACCCGTAAGTTTCGATATTTACGCGATCGATAGATAGTAATCAAGATGTGGATCAAATGAAGTGTTCAGAAAGGTTTGAACACTGCTTGGAAAGGTTTTGTGAGACATATCTTTGAATAAACACAACGAACAAAAATGTCATCTGGCAAAAACTTGTCTGCGGGCTCCCTGTGTTTCCACTTCAGTTCTCTTTCTTCCGTTACGACACTTTTCGATGTTACTTTGCAGCTGCTTTTTGCCTCCAAATCTTCCCCCTTTCTCAGCAGTAAATGCTTAGGCAAAATACATATGCATCGAATCAAATGATTATTAAATTTGAGTTTATGGAATAAACTAAGACCTGAATCGAAACTTGTATAATATGTACTTTCACTTTCGGCTTCCGTTTAAAGTGATTACTTAATACACTTACCCCCTAAAAGAAATGAGAATTTCAGTCAGAATTCTCTGTTATTTTAAAAATAAAAGACAAGCACCTTGACTTTTCTGCTCGGTTGTTTCATTCGCCATGTAAACCAAATAATATAAATGCGATTCACCCTGGCGACTCAATAAGATGGGAAATTAGAGACACGAGTACGATGGAACTATGAAACTGTAAGTCTTTTTCTACTTACCTATAACGCCCGGAATCACAATGATGTAAACCAAAAGCATCGTAGATAATTTTATGGAAATAAGAGAAACCTGCCGTTTTTTATGACTGTTTGTTTCGACGATGAACTGAACCTAACCCTAGCAAAAAACATTTACGGAGAGTGAACATTGATTGCGTCTTCTCAACGTGTTTGACGCTGTGTTCCAACGTTTCCGAGAAGAGCATTGTTCGGGAGCCGTATTTACAATAGGACTGACCAATCAACACATGAACTAGGTAACCAATGGTATCAAAAGGATTTTCTTTAGTGACAGCTGCTATTTACAACGGTGCTACAACCACACGCTAGCGCTCGTAAAATGGCTTATTCTGCCTGCCGGCAGTGCTTGTAAAAATCGATTATTCTGCTCAAAATTCTGCTCCGACACCCTTATTCTTATTATTCTGCTCGGTATCCAAAAAAATTTTTGGCCCCTCGGGCCGTGTCAGGAGCCCATCAATTTGATGGGCTCCTGCCCTTATTTATTTTCGTAATTATTGAAGGGAGCCTGGGCCTAACCCTTAAAAGCTGATTAATTACATATGCATTATGAGTAGCAAAATTGCAATTTAACTTACTTTGAATGCGTTGTAGCTCAGATTAAATAATCAAATTAATCACAAGTTATTTTCCATGTTTTTTATTTAGTTTTGAATTTTTCTCACAACTGTTATGCATATCATTCAGTGCCGCTGATTTTCCGTTATTTAGTCTTCGTAGCAAGCGCTTCCAATCGAGTTATTGCGCGAAAGTTGGGGAAGGAGCGAAAATAAATGGAGGGGAAAGAAGGGGGATAAGAGGAAACAGCGTTCTTTCTGTTGACATGCATAGTGCTGTGTTTTGATTTGTTTCATTTCCTTAGTTCGTTTGGATCATGGAAGGATGGTCTGCATCCGCCGACCTATAGCTATAGCTTTCTGCAATGGTTGCTAGTATACCAAAAATAAAAGACTAAAACGAAATTTCTATACATAAAAAATGACAAAACAGAAATTGAGCTGTATTGAGCTGTTTTTGCCTCAATTGTACGTGTTCAAACGACTCCAGAAGGGGCTGAATCAGACTTTGGCCTACACGGCTGAATTGGCACTTTGGGGCTGAAACAGATCTTTTTACTTTTCATTGCATATTACCTCTACTTTAATGCTATTTTCTTTTTAGTATTACGCAATTTTTGAAACTACTGGAACTGTATTTAAAAAGCGTATTTCGGTTTGCGCTATAACTGATGGAGTTCTTAAAGACTTAAGACTGCAGTCAGATTTTTCCAGGTTTGGATCGACTGATGGGAATCTTGAGAGACCTTCCTGGTGTCATGTATCTTTGTTTGCTCGTTGCACCGCAAAACTCTGTATCCTCCTTATATCCTCCTAAACTTTGCAAAAATTTGTTACTTAACCTGGGTATTGATTCCGTAGCAAGAAAAGCTGAGGGTGCTGTAGCCTTTTGTGAGTGTAATGCAGCGTAAATGACTAAAATTTAATCGCAGACGATTAGGCATTCCCCCCTAATGCAATTGACAGTCAGGGGCATTTAAGGATTTTATCGACATATCAAGACCTTGAACTGACTGGAAACTGTTGTTATACAATTAAAAGGCTAGAGATCTTCGAAAAACAGTAATCGCCGCTTATTTGTTTTTAAAAAATGGCGGTTGTGTCAGACAGCGGAAAAAAAAAAGGGAGGATGGCCCAACTGTTTTCTTGGGAACCCTTTTAAAAAAAGGTTTTTAAAAAAATAGGCCACAAAAAGGGGACGGGGTAAAATGTAAAAGATGTTTTTTTTACTAGTTAAAATGGTTGGGGGGTGTGGGGGGGGGGGGGGGGATATGTCCCCCCCCCCCGTTTCCGCCGCCTATGATTGCTACCAGCTTTGATGTAAATGCCCTCGAAGCAATTTTATCCATTCAAAGATTTTCAATCTGACCAAATACAGAGACTCGGCGTTGCCGATTTGAATTTGACACTAGTTACGGGAACGACTAACGGTTCATTTTTAAAATAATCAATTCATTAATAGAATCTTGTGGGGTAAGCTTGACCTGCCTTGACTGTAAGGTTTCCGAGAAACCCGCAAATCACAACACAACAGGAAAGGGAGGAAGTGAAGGATGACAAGAGAGAAAATCGGTGGTGCACCCTTTGTTTTTATGGCTACTTTGGACAAGACGAGAGCCTTGAGCAGACTTTAGTGCAGACACTTTTTTGCTGGCAAATCCAGACAGATAGTTCGCCCTAACTGGCCCACAAAGCTCCGAAACCTCTGACAGTTCAGTATTCCTGTTGCAGATTTCCGCGTCCAGGATTCCTTACCTTCTTGGTAATTAAAATTCACTTAAATTGATTAATATTAGAGACTTTCTCGGAAAACGGGAAGGATAAACAAAGCATATAATGTTAAAAAGTTGAAAAGAAAAGGACAGAGACCCGTAAGTTTCGATATTTACGCGATCGATAGATAGTAATCAAGATGTGGATCAAATGAAGTGTTCAGAAAGGTTTGAACACTGCTTGGAAAGGTTTTGTGAGACATATCTTTGAATAAACACAACGAACAAAAATGTCATCTGGCAAAAACTTGTCTGCGGGCTCCCTGTGTTTCCACTTCAGTTCTCTTTCTTCCGTTACGACACTTTTCGATGTTACTTTGCAGCTGCTTTTTGCCTCCAAATCTTCCCCCTTTCTCAGCAGTAAATGCTTAGGCAAAATACATATGCATCGAATCAAATGATTATTAAATTTGAGTTTATGGAATAAACTAAGACCTGAATCGAAACTTGTATAATATGTACTTTCACTTTCGGCTTCCGTTTAAAGTGATTACTTAATACACTTACCCCCTAAAAGAAATGAGAATTTCAGTCAGAATTCTCTGTTATTTTAAAAATAAAAGACAAGCACCTTGACTTTTCTGCTCGGTTGTTTCATTCGCCATGTAAACCAAATAATATAAATGCGATTCACCCTGGCGACTCAATAAGATGGGAAATTAGAGACACGAGTACGATGGAACTATGAAACTGTAAGTCTTTTTCTACTTACCTATAACGCCCGGAATCACAATGATGTAAACCAAAAGCATCGTAGATAATTTTATGGAAATAAGAGAAACCTGCCGTTTTTTATGACTGTTTGTTTCGACGATGAACTGAACCTAACCCTAGCAAAAAACATTTACGGAGAGTGAACATTGATTGCGTCTTCTCAACGTGTTTGACGCTGTGTTCCAACGTTTCCGAGAAGAGCATTGTTCGGGAGCCGTATTTACAATAGGACTGACCAATCAACACATGAACTAGGTAACCAATGGTATCAAAAGGATTTTCTTTAGTGACAGCTGCTATTTACAACGGTGCTACAACCACACGCTAGCGCTCGTAAAATGGCTTATTCTGCCTGCCGGCAGTGCTTGTAAAAATCGATTATTCTGCTCAAAATTCTGCTCCGACACCCTTATTCTTATTATTCTGCTCGGTATCCAAAAAAATTTTTGGCCCCTCGGGCCGTGTCAGGAGCCCATCAATTTGATGGGCTCCTGCCCTTATTTATTTTCGTAATTATTGAAGGGAGCCTGGGCCTAACCCTTAAAAGCTGATTAATTACATATGCATTATGAGTAGCAAAATTGCAATTTAACTTACTTTGAATGCGTTGTAGCTCAGATTAAATAATCAAATTAATCACAAGTTATTTTCCATGTTTTTTATTTAGTTTTGAATTTTTCTCACAACTGTTATGCATATCATTCAGTGCCGCTGATTTTCCGTTATTTAGTCTTCGTAGCAAGCGCTTCCAATCGAGTTATTGCGCGAAAGTTGGGGAAGGAGCGAAAATAAATGGAGGGGAAAGAAGGGGGATAAGAGGAAACAGCGTTCTTTCTGTTGACATGCATAGTGCTGTGTTTTGATTTGTTTCATTTCCTTAGTTCGTTTGGATCATGGAAGGATGGTCTGCATCCGCCGACCTATAGCTATAGCTTTCTGCAATGGTTGCTAGTATACCAAAAATAAAAGACTAAAACGAAATTTCTATACATAAAAAATGACAAAACAGAAATTGAGCTGTATTGAGCTGTTTTTGCCTCAATTGTACGTGTTCAAACGACTCCAGAAGGGGCTGAATCAGACTTTGGCCTACACGGCTGAATTGGCACTTTGGGGCTGAAACAGATCTTTTTACTTTTCATTGCATATTACCTCTACTTTAATGCTATTTTCTTTTTAGTATTACGCAATTTTTGAAACTACTGGAACTGTATTTAAAAAGCGT
>CALNXI010001914.1:3535-11035 GCA_942486025.1 Porites evermanni | reverse complement strand
TGACCAGCGATTTCCAAGTATTGCATGACCTAGGATTCCTGTCTAACAATAAAACTTTGCTTCTTGCTCATACGTTGCTGCATCCTCGGAGACCCAGAGGCAGATAGTGGGGGCGAGCGAAAGTCTAAACGGGCGGAAAAATATGGCACAAAGAAAAGTAAAGAACGGCGAGAAGAGCCCCGGGGACAATGTCTTACCAGACCAGTTCCAAACGGTCGCCGCCGTTCTGACTTCTGATTGGTGCCAGAAAACTTTTGTGTTTTTCTGCCCAATCAGAAGACAGAAAGGCGGCTAGCGTTTGGAACTGGTCTGGTAAGACATTGTCCCCACGGGCTCTTCTGGCCGTTCTTTATTTTTCTTCCTGCCATATTTTCCCGCCCGTTTAGACTTTCCCTCGCCCTCACTATCTGCCCCTGGGTCTCCGAGGATGACGTTGCTGTTACATTTTCAAGTTATGCAATCATTTTTTTCCTTTTCAGGGATGGTTTGAAGAACTTTTAATCTGGTTCCCATGTTTTCCAAACTGCGATTGTGTGGAAGAGTACAAATGCAGGTTCATCGAGTAGTTTTTAGGTCTGGGAAAGCTTGAACATAAAAAGATAATATCTGCCCCTGTGTAAGGTAATTCAAGACAATATTTGATTCTGGAATCCACGCTATGGATTACAGGATTCCTTGCCAGTAGAGCTTGGATCTCAGATTCTGGATTTTCTTATATATGGGGCGAGGGGTTCAATTACTGGTGACAACTTTGTCAAAGAGGGTTGAATTAAGGAACTGAATAAAAAAATTGCAAAAAAGATTGATTGATGTGTAAAAAATACAGTTCAATCATTTGATACGTCACTTGAATTTTTTTTCCAAAAATACCAAATACTTGACAAATTGAATGGCAGGAGTCAAGCAAACACTTGTTTTCTTTTCCTGTCCTCATAAAGCAGGAACCATTTAAGACCTCTCCTAGACCTTAAACTTTTTGAATCTATGATGTTTTAGAAAAGAAAAAAACTTTTCTTAAATAGTTAGATCCGCACTTTTCGTAAGCTTTTGGAAACTTTGCACTCATATTTTAAGCCATTTTTTTTCTCATGGTTTTCGATGTGACAATGTTGTGGAAAGATTCCACTGGTTTCGTAAGTTGCTGTTATTGGGAAAAAGTCCTAAGCAATGCACACAGAGTCAGTCATGGGGACATCATATTTTTGATTTCTAATGATTAAATACATTTGTTAGAAATTCTTTCCGTTTGTTTGCTTGTGTTTACTTCTTGATGTGAAAACTACACATTAACCTAATGATCGATCATCATTGTCATTGTCGTCTTCATCATCATCAATAACATCATTACGAGCATAAATCATCTTAATAATCACCATCATCATCACCATTATCCTCACTACAAGCAGCATCTTGATCAGTTATCATAGAGACCATTATAATGAACAACTTCAATTCAAGGTGAATATGAGCAATTAAATGTAATTAAAAACTGAAACGTGTCTGCTTTCAGGGAGCTTCAGGATTATTTTTCTGTCTTGCTTTATTTTTGGAATCAAAAAGTTTCTTTTGATCTTTTATCTACGTGAAAGTTTTTTTTCACACAAACTTGATATATACTAGTGTCTTGTCGAGGTTGTTGTTTCTTGCCCATATTGCGCGCGCACCGTCAGGTCAGCTTCAACTGCGTTGTTCCATTGAAGAGAGTAAATTCAAGTGGTGTTCATTGGTTTAAACCCTGTCAATAGCCTCAAAATGAAAAAGGTTCTTTTTTTTTATCAATTTCGATTCGATATCGGGTAAAAAAGAAAGGAGGAAAAAAGCAGCGGTAGTACGGCATACGCTGATTGGAACAAGCCCGGCGGCTTTGGATAAGGGTGGCAGAAGCGGTCTATAATTTAACACTGAGTTGTTCTGTATCTCTCTGCAAAGAGTAAGGAATGTCTTTTCTTAAGCATCTGCGCCTGAGGTAAAAAGTCACCGCCAATGCTATCGATGCAAGTATTAACGTTGAGCCTGCCAATATCACAATCAATATCCACACATGACTATTATCTTGGGAAAGTGTTGCGCCAGAGGCTGAATCTGAAACCAGAAAAAGAAGTAAGTGTCCACAGTAAACCTCACTGAAATAATTATCTTTGGTGGGCCCTACTTTATCTAGAGTTTTTACCAACTCATTTATCAAAAAAGGGCCTTACGCATCGTTTTGCCGATCTGTCACTATGACGACGCCCTAATTCAATCTGGCATCACTGTCCTTTCCCAGGGAAGGGAGGAAGCTTGCATTAATTTTATCAAGCGTGACTGCCTGACGTCTCCGGTACTCAAGCCATTAATTCCTTGTGTGTCAATTGACAGGCCATACTGCCTCCTTCCAGGCGAACGTGTGCTGGTACGCCTTGTCCCCAAGACAAAGCGATTCGCAGATTTCTGCACCATTAAGTTTCAAGACCAGTTGTAATCCTGTGCTTTGTTATTTTTTCTCTAATATGTAGTGCTTTTAATCATATTTACATAATTATCTATTTGATTGTTTTTGTATTGTACTGTCTTCTGTTAGTGTCACTGACCTTCCTTGTTAATTCAGTCTTTAGGCTGCGAGAGGGGTATCAATATTATTATTATTATTATTATTATTATTATTATTATTATTATTATTATTATCGCTCTCCAAAAAAATAAAAAAATAAAAAAATAAAAAACCAAGAAACATCAGAATCAGCTTAAAAGCATGTCTTACTCAAGCTAACGAATACACTGACGATTCAGTTAGTCTAGATGTTAACTTCATAAGAGGACCTGGGCCGTACAGCTAGAAGCAGCAGACAAAAAAAAAAAAAAGAAAAGAAAGAAAAAGCCGATAATGTCTGTGTTATGATCCGTGTATGTGACTACAGTATACAGTCCTGGTCACGAGATCTCCCCACCTGTTGCTTGTGTTGGGTTGTTTCCATCCTCAACTCTAACAAAAATTTTCATGCTGTCTTTCCCTGCACGACTGTAAGCTTTGCATAGGTACAGCCCACTGTCTTTTTTGTTCACTCGGCTTACGACTAAGGTATGATTTCTAAAAACTCTTCCAGATCGTGACCACAAGATCTGCGGACGAGGAAGTCCAGTCGCCCTGCAGTTCAATACCAGTTCGTCTCCAGCCCTCAGGGAAATGTTTCTTTCCAGGGAACTGACAATTTTTGGTGGATCTACCAGTTTTTAAATGTGCGATAAACATTATCAAAGAAAAGTTAGCTCCACTAATCTCATAAACGAGTACACTAAATCCATCAGGCTGGCACGTTCACCTACTCAAGTAGATTAAGGCCTGGGTCTAAGTCATTTATGGTTTTTATTCCAAAAAGTATTGTTAAAGACATCCACGAGGAATGATAGATAATAAACTTTAAAAAAACTGGAAAAAAAGAAATTCACATTATTTGGTCACGTAACCGACCACGCCCTCTATTGTTCAAAAATTGTGACCAGCTATTCCCATCACTTGCCAAAAGAGTAGCTCCAGTTTCTCTGTATCAAAACATTGACCCTACAAAGTGTCTACGAAATCAGCTTGGAATGCTTCGGAGCGTTACAATAGGCCATTTGCACGATGGCGTCATTTTACTACTACGACCAGAATCCTTCAGGGTATTGCTTTCTTGTGCAACTTAAGGTTTTTGTTAATTAAACCTCACTGGGACTACCAAATTTAAATATGAAAGGAAAAACGAAATGAATTCTGGTCTTAGTAGTAAATGACGTCATTGTGTAAATGGCCCATTGGCAGGTGCAATTGACCACTACAGAAAATACCATAACATACCATACTGCTCTTTGTGTATCACCCAAAAAATTTGCGTAAGCATTGTTGTCAGTTTCTCTTGGGGCCATTTTAACTCCCAAGAGAAACTGAAAACAATGCTTATGCAAAATTTTGGGGTGATACACAAAGAGCATCATGGTATGTTATGGTATTTTCTGTAGTGGTCAATTGGCGTTCATTGTCTAGCGCAAGTCCTCCGCTGAATAGAATATTCGTCAGGGGAAAGACGTTTATTGACCTCGTCTCATTCCTATCGCTTTTACTAGAAGACTGTTAGTAGCTAGCTTTTTGGACCTACAAAAGGTCAACGGGTTGCTCTTTATCTGATGGGAAAATACTTTTCATTATACCATCGCTCTTTAAAAATTGTGAGAAATCTGTTAAGACCCAGGCCTTAATCTACTTGAGTACGTCGTACGGTCAGCTTTTTTAATAACCTTTTTGTCAGCTAAAGGGCACTTTCATCAGCTCAATGTTAAGATCGATGACGCTTTACAGAATATGACAAACTTTGCATCAACTAAAAGGATTGTTCTCACAAAAGTTTGTACAACTAAAAGAATCCCTGCCTACCTAAATAAGTCGTGAAATAAAAGATGAAATTTCCAACTGCACTGAAAGAACTAATATGCTTTTTATGTTCAGTGTAAGTGAATTTCCATACTTTTTATTTTTAATAATGTGATATTATTTATGATCAAATTAATATGATATTACCCTCTAAGCGAAGCGCCACGACATCTTTTAACGGATTCCGTGCCAAGCCAAGCTCAATGTGAAGACCATAATCATTCTCATCTCCTGCGCTTAGATTATGAACCGTGAATGCGACCCGCAGAACAGACATGTTGAATGTGCAGCTTACTTTGTTCCCGTAGTTTTGCCGAGTCAATACTTTCCCATATTTGCCGATAACCATGAGTTTTGTCTTCAGATACCCGGGCGCTTTCCAGAACCCGAAAGCCACATCTTCCACGCTCTCGATCCAAGTCCTTCCGGGGAGGAGTTTGAAAGTCCAGGCTAATGTTATGTTTTCTTGCTTTTTTCCAATCACGGGATGACTCGGTCCTGAAACAATCCTCGGACGCTGTTGCTGGTGTGATACTGGCCAGTTAAAAAGAATTAAACGACGGCTCAATACTCAGCTTAGTTTGTTACATGCAATTGGACAAACCGCACTCGGTTGACGTGTTAATGCAGGTTACTTTCGCTCGTTCATGAGTTAGAGACCAGCGCCAAAAATTTTATTGCATTCGGTGTAACAAGGCCGCAGAATATTCATTTCAACCTACTCAGGCCATCCTTTTTTTCCCTCGTTTAGCGTCGTCTGACCGACCCAAATTTTTGGCGTTTAAAAAAAAAACAACAACAAAAGTAACGACTTAGTTAAACCTTTTTTTAATTAAAATAATTCTTTTAATCTGAAAGATGAGCATAGTAACAGCATAGAGAAACAGGAACAAAAACAGGAACATTTTTTACAGTATATTGTGTATTTTGTTAATCCAAATATGTAAATGTTAAGTTTTAACGTCGTCCTGGGGTATCAGGGCATCCTATTCCAAGACTTCTTGTGAATTTTTTTTTCAGTTTTTTTGTTTTGTTTTGTTTTTTTTTTTAATCCGATCGACCGACCAACCCAATATCAGGGACAGCATTCGACGCTAAACGGAAAAAAAGAAAGTGATGGCCTTACGGCCCGTATCCAGATTCCCGCAATCCAAGATTTCTGATTTCCCCAACTTCTTAACCTTGGCCAGTTTTAATACAATGTGTCGCTAATAATAGTTTTCCCAGAAAAATGGGAAGTACTTAAAGGGAACAGGAGGGCATTTTGTATGCGCATGTATCAATATGGGCTGTTGAAGTGCCACAGAGGCATTTTCTGTGAATTGTTTACGTTCAGTACCAGCATTTGCAGGCTGTTTTCTGGAGCTGAATGACGTTTATTGGATGCTACATTCCACAAACATGTTCTTAAAGGTATTGAGGTATTTCTACGGTGAAAGCTAGTCAGTTTATTGTAGCCTCGCTGTCGCCGTTGAGAGGACAGTCTTTCCTTTCGTAAAACAGTACATCGAAGACAAGATGGCGGCTGAATGTTCTTACCACCTAACATTTCGCGCACATTTTTTGAGTAGGAGGAAACGCTCAGTATGATAGTTTTTCGTTAAACAATTATCCTATAGATACTTAATTCTTTTCAATAGTATAACTCTAAAATCGAACTTAATCGTTTCAGGAATACAGTGGTTAATTAAGTGTCCATTCTGCCTTGAAACTGTTTTTCACCCTTTCTCTGGCTTGTTTATGTCGAAATCTTGCCTTTCTCCCCAGATTACGTTAATGATTAATGAAACTAAGAATACTTCCGCGAATGAATGGCGCTTTTATGAAGGCTGTGAAAAATCGCCTTCTGCAGTAATTTTAGATTTCTTCTCCGGTACGTCTTCGTTAAGAAATAAAATACACGCACTTCAACTTTAAATTTAAATCAATATAATGATGGCAGTAAGATTGTGTTTTGAAAATAAGAATATTCTATCATTTAGTTATATTCAGGAAAAAAATTACAGCAATCGGTTTCAATTCTGATTTTTTCTACCTTATTTTGATGGTACACTGTTTGTTTACATTTCATTATGCAAATAAATAAAATATAACATCTTGGCGTTTTCAAGAAAATCTAGCCTAACTCCCCAACCCCAAAATAGCACGAAATGAAACGTTATCAATACACCTTTTAAATAAATCCTGGCTTCTGTCGCAGAAAAATCGCATTTATTCCTAAATGATACCATTTTGTGGATACTACATTTGTTGATATGCTAATTTGTGAGACATTTCATTCACGGAGGATGTCGACTGAGACCAGCTTCTCCTCTGTATTGAACCACATTCTTGTTTAATGTATCAGTTTCTGCTTGATAATTCTTCCATGATGTACAACTTACATAAGGGGTTCATCTGGATAGAGTAAAAAGCTCTCAACAGAAACATTAATAACAGATAAATTCATCCGTCCATTTGGGCCATGTTTCTTGTTGCATCCCAGCTCATTTGAGTCCTTTAGCAGAAATATTTATTTTTTGAGGAAACAACACTATATGCACCCCTTTAACAAACTTCCTGTCTTATGTTTAAACAGGCTTTGAAGGTGAACAATATCGTCAGTTAGATTTATGGACTGATGGCCATCCTCTCTTTTGAGTGGATTACTACTACTGTCATCAAATGTAAATTAATAACAAGAAATCAAGAGACTATGAAGGGGACAGAGAGGGCATCCCCCATATACACCCTATTCCATAGGTAATTCGTCTCGAGTTATTTTTAACACCACAGATCTCAAAGGGGATTAGACAACAGCCAATCACATAGCGCGAATGTGTTCCGCGTGGATGACCCACGCTGAGAGCCAGGCGTCCTTCACGAAATGACGCAGAACAAAATGGGGGAAGACGCGGAGAGCGATTTTGCTATTCCTTTTGTCGACGAAAACGACTACAGCGAGATTTCTGCGAAAGCTGTGTCAGCGAAACCGAAATTAAAAAAGAATCGCCCTTCCTCTCTTGTATAGAGCTAACAGTAGAGCAGGGAAATCCTTAACACACTGAATATTCTCTCAGGATCATTTATAATTTACAGTTTGAAGAGAGCAATTTCTGGTTTGATGTTTATTTTTT